>NW_023608611.1:0-29151 GCF_013339725.1 Rhipicephalus microplus | reverse complement strand
GTGATTCGAAGAGGAATTTGAGATGTCGTATTTCTCGTGTGATATAAGTGTCATGATTTCTGCGAAAAGCAAGTCAAAGGCTTGTGATCTGTGAGGACGTGAAAGCTTCAGCCCTTCAACAGCTGTCGGAAATGTCGAAATATTAAGTATACTGCCAGGAGCTCACAACTAAACGTGTAGAAGCACGTTCCTCTAAGTTTCAGTTTATGCGTTTCTGGCAGATTGGAATGACGCTTCGGCGTCAAGCGTCCGTTTAAGAAGGGAGGACGCAGCTTTGGTTGTCTATAGTAGTTCGGTGAGTGGTATGGTTTTGCAGGCGATGTTGGGAAGAAACTGGCGGATTATGTTGAGGAGCCCAAAGAACTCCCGGAGTTTTTGGATAGATATTGGGCAAGGGAAGTCCCATATGGCTTTTAATTTTCGTCCAACGGTCCGATGCCCTTGCTAGTCACACCATGTCTGAAGAACTCGACGCCTTCGATACCGTAGATACACTTTGCGGGGTTTATGAGAAGGCCGCGTTCCTGGAGCCGAGAAAACAAGAGGCGCAAAGGGTTGCTATGCGTTCGGGAGAAACACTGGCTACCAGCAGGTCGTCGAGATATGCCAATAAGAAAAGTAATCCACACGTTACTTCGTTGACAAACCTGATGAGCATCTGAGCAGCGTTTATCAACCCAATGGCATGCGAACGTACTCGAAAAGCCTGAATAGCGTCAAAATAGCAGTCTTAGGGATGTCCACTGGATCAACCAGAGTCTGGTGGTAGGCCTTTACCAAGTCTATTTTGCTGAATTTCACCAAACCCGCGAGGTTTGCAGAGAAGTCGTGAATGTGAGGGAGGAGATATGGATCAGGAATGGTGCATACGTTGAGAGCACGGTAATCGCCGCAAGGGCGCAAATCTCCTGGGTCACGCTTAGGTACCATGTGCGGAGTTGACGACCAACTGCTCGACAAAGGACGGATGATGCCCAGTTGCAGCATGTGGTTTAATTCTTTTTTCGCGATGGCAAGGCAGTCCATAGTGAGGCGTCTGGGTCGGCAGAGTGCTGAAGGATCAGTAGTGACTACATGATGCTTGACCTTGTGGTGGACTTGCAGCTCAAGATTGGAAGCTTTCGTAATGAATGAAAAGTCTTCAAGAATTGAGGCGAAAATAGATGATGGTATTTGTGGCGATGTTCCTGTGGTAGTTGTTGAAAAAGTGAGAATGCCTTGTCATTCAGTCGACGAGTCTATGTACGCAGAGGCCAACAGTAAGGGCAAAACGGGTCTGAAAATTAGTTCTAATTATGGCCATTCGTACGTCTGCAACAACGAGTACCCAATGGAAGGTACGTCGGGCACCAAGATCAAGGCTCACAGAGCGCTGACCATGTTTTCTGATAGGAGAGTTACTGGCTGCCTTAAAGGGCCCTGTTTTCGGAGAGCGTTACCAATTCACTGGCGCCGGAGGAACGACACTGACCTCTACAGCTGCGTCCTCGAGAAATTGGTGATACTGTCAGTCAGTGGCAAGAGTCACTGGCTGCCAACAGTAGCTCTGCGGTACATTTCTCTGCCAGCTACATGAAGGTTGGCATTGATGCGTGCTGACACCGAAGATGCTGTGATACCAGCAGTATACGAGTCGATGAGGACCTGAACAAGTGCGAGATCTCGGACATGATTTAGGACGGTAATCACGATTTCGTAAACGTGGCTGGGACGGTGGCCGTAGTTGCATTAACCGTCTCCACAAGGTCATAGATTCCTTTCTCGAGGCAAGACTGCCGTTCTTCGAGTTGTGACAGCGCTACGGTAAATGTCGTTGCCAGAGTACCTCTTGCTGAATAGTCTGTGACGCGATCGGCCAGATCCACCAACTTGTCAAGGGGGGGGGGGTCGTCTGGTGTGGTAGCCAAGTCAATAATCACGTTCTGCGGCAGGCGCCAAAGGCACAGCTATCGCAGTAGTGAGGTGTTTGTGTTCAACCGACAGTCACTGAGAGGCCGCTGCATGCGACGGAAAAGTTCTGATGGTCACTGGTCACCGCGCTCCTCCTCGTTTAGAAGCTTCTGGAGATGCCTGGTGACAGGCACGAACATATGTCGTGGCACCGTTGTCTTAAAGTGGTCATAAGGGTCGGTTTCGGGGGTGCACCCACAAGGTCCTCGACCTCTGCAACCGCGTCTGCATAAAGTGCGGAGACATCGTGGTAATACTTTACTTGCTGCGAGGCAATGCGCTGAAGGGCAAATATGGCCTAAACGTGCGTAAACCCGGCTGCAGTATTCTATGGCAAAAACGAAGGCAGGTGAATCTGCACCGTGGCGATGCCTTCCATGCCGATCGTCGCTCCGTCGTTTGCGGTCTCACCCATGAGGCAGTGCTCGCCTTGCGATACTCACGTCCAGGTCACCACCTTATAGAGGCCGATATTAGGTTCTATAAAACCATGCGTGTGACGGCGGGCAAAAAATAAGGAACAAGTTCAGGCCGACGGCAGGTGCACGACTGAACTTTCTTTTTCCTTAAACCACGCAGCATGCCGCTTGAGTAACAAAGCGCGTTGGCATGCACATAATATGAAGTCTTGGGAGTCTTGGTTGCGGCAGCGTTTATTTGAGGAAATACCTCGCGAAACGAACGGGCAGGGCCAGTACATAGACGATGATGATGGCACAGTGTGGCCATGAGGAAGAGACAAGCGGATGATGGTGATTATTATGATGCAGTAATGAGAACGATGTAACAAACGCCCACACTTATTCCCTACACTTGGAAGAGGACGCCTTGGCCACCGTAAGCCAAAGTGACGGGGAACGTCGCGTGAAAGGTTTCATACGAGAAACGTAGAAAATCTAGGTGCTGAGGTAACGGTGGTCTGTTGGGATGACAAGTGGTGTTACACGATAATGAAGCGGTGAAGTCTGTTCTAAAACTACGGATGGCCCGATTAAGCACGGAATTTGTCATAGAGACCAGGAGTGCGAATAGGTGTCGAAAGCAGCACGTCGTCACCAGGTTGAAAATACACAAAGCGATGGGATTCGTCATAGATGATCTTCCACTCGTGCTGTCTCGCTTTAGTATTGATGCGAGCCTGATGGCAAGACTGGGCCAGGCGCGAAAGGTATTCTTTGCTTGAAGACTGACATGAATTGACATGGCTGTAAAGAAGGAGACGTCTAGAAAGGTTGTCGGGGTGCGTCCATACGTGAGGTAAAACGGTGAGTAGCAAGTTGTTCGCCGAACGGCGGTGTTGTAGGCGAAGGTTAGGAAAGGCAAAAGAGTATGGCAGTTGTTGTGGTTGGGTTGAATGTAAGTGGCTATCATGTCAGCAAGGGTTTGATGAAATCTTTCTGTGTGGCCATTTGTCTGAGGGCGGTAGCTTGAAGCTGTCTTGTGAGTAGTTCCAGGAGTGCGCAGTACTTCATTTACAATTTGTGACAGGAACACTTTGCCACGGTAACTAAGCAGTACACGACGAGCCCCATGACGCAGGAATATGGCGTGAAGAATAAAGTCTGCATTTTCTACAACTAAGCCTGTAATAACAGAGGACGTCTCAGCGTATAGTGTCAGGTGGTCCATGGCTGTCACTATCCATCATTTGCCAGCAGATGTTATGGGGGGAGGCCTGTAAAGGTCGACACCTACAACCAAGAACGGCATTGAAAGGCACGAAGTGGCTGTAGAGGTCCCGCAGGTGCAGACGTCGGGAGTTTATGACGCTGGCATGAGTAGCAGGAACCGACGTCCCACGCTACGCTCGAAGAAAGGCCAGGCCAGTAATAATGACATCGAATGCGGTCAAGAGTTTTTTTTTAAACCAAAATGACCAGCAGTTAAGTCATCATGGAAGGCTTTGAGCACTTGAAGTCGAAGAGAGCGTGGCAGTAGAGAAACCCAGCGCTGACCGTCAGGGTGGTAAACGTGGCGGTAGAGAACCCCATTGTCCAGCTTAAAGTGCAGGAGTTGATGACGAAGTCACGTGTTTGGTGGATGAGAAACTTTCGAAAGGTGGTGCAGCATGCGTCTGCAGTATGAATCAGACCGCTGGCGGGAGATAAATGTTAGGTCGTCGTCCGAAAAGGGTTGCGTTATTGGTGCGAGCGTATGAAATTTGGTAGACGTAGCGGTTGAGTTCTCACCAACGCTGATATGGGTAGTTGGAAGCGGGCAACAAGAAAAAGCGTCAGCGTCTTGAAGTTTTGTACTTGACTTGTAAGTTATGTCAAAGTCGTACTCCTGCAAGCGTAGTATTTACCGACCCAAGCGTCTGGACAAGTTCTTCAGTGTAGAAAACCAGCATAAGGCATGGTGGTCCGCAACGATTGTAAAGTGACGGCCGTGGATATACGGACGGAACTTCTGCACCGACCAAATCACAGCCCAACACTCTTGCTCAGTTATCGTTTAGTTCTTTTCGGTAGGGGTGAGTACGCGACTTGCATATGCAACAACCTTCTCTAGAAAAGACTTATCGCGTTGTAGAACTGCTTCCATACCAAGGCCGCTAGCGTCGGTATGGAGGATAGTCGGTGTGGATTCGTCAAAGTGGCAGAGCAGAGGTTCAGCTGTCAGGGCCCACTTCAACAGGTCGAATGCCATTTGACATTCTTGAGACCACAGAAAGGGGACGTTGGAAGCAAGTAGCTGGTGTAATGGAGCAGCAATACAGGCGAAATTGTGGATAAACCGGTGAAAATAGGAGGCGATGGAAACTTCGAAGCTCTCTTGGTCTTTCGGGACGCGGAAAGTGAAGGTCTGCCGAAATATTGTCATGTTCGGGCCGAATGCAATCGTTGCTAACGACGTGTCCTAAGACTGATAGATTTGCTAGAGAAAGAGCATTTCTTAGTGTTTATTTAGAGCCCGGCGATGGCAAGGCACGTCCGAACTTGATCTAATCGTTCTAGGTGCTCAGATAACGTTCACGAGAAGATAAAAATGCCGTTCAGGTAGCAAAGGCAACTTTTTCATTTCAGGCCGTGCAGCTATGTGTCTATATTGCGCTCAAAAGTCATGGGTGCGTTGCAGAGCCCGAAAGGCATCACGTTGAATTCGTATAGCCCATCGGGGGTTGCGAATGTTATTTTCTCCTTATCGTCTTCATGCACGGGAATCAGCCAGTACCCATAACGCAAGTCGATGCTTGAAAAAAATTCCGCACCTTGTAGAGAATCAAGGGCGTCGTCAATGCATGGCATAGAGTACATGTCCTTGCGTGTGATCTTATTGAGCGCCCGGTAGTCCATACAAAAACGCACAGAGCCATCCTTTTTACGGACCAAAACAATTGGAGACGACCAAGGGCTTGATGAGAGACGGATGACTTTCCGTTTAGGCGTGTCAGCAACGTTTTCTTCTATAGTTTTTCTTTCAGCTAAACACCCGCGGTAGGATAGGCGGTGTACGGTAGATGTCCCAACTGCTTGAATTCGATGTGCTGTAGCAGTAGTGCGGCCCAGTTTAGACGAGCAAATATCGAAAGAATTTGCTCGCTTTTGTAACAATGCGAGCAGCTACTACGTCTGCGAATCTGTCAAGTCACTGCTGATAGCAGTGGTAAAGGTGGAGGAAGAAACATGCTCACTGAGGGAAGGTTCTTTGGATGCGATGGCCTGAAGTGACATGACAAGTACAGGCTCGAATTCGGCAACAAGGGCCACAGTAGTGTCGTGTGCCAGTAAGATCTTCTCCAGTGTAGAGTTTACAGCAGTGACAAGGGAAGAGCCATTGCAAAAACAAACTACACCGGATGGAAGAATTATGCCTTTACGAACGTAAAGTGGTAACAGGGAGACCAATACATCACCATGATAGATGTCGTTGGACGTAATGCAGACAATTTGTTCTTGTAGTGGCGGCAGTTCGATGTTTTTGCAGCGACCAGACAAAGTGGCTTCCGATTGTCGTAGTCAAGCATGTAGTCGGTGTCACTAGGGGGAATGACATGTTGTCTACGACAAATTGCCGAGGAAGCAGATGATAGGAAACCCTACCCTAAAATTAGTTGTTGAGAGCAGCGGGACAGGGCAGCAAACTTGACATGATGGCGGATGCCGTCGATGAAAACACGCACAGTATAAAACGCGGAAGGGCGAATGAAGTTCCCCTGAGCAGCAAGTAACGTGGGACCATCGTAAGGTGTCATTACTTTCTTTAAATGTTCACACAAATCAGCACGTACAACTGACAATGTCGCACCTGCGTCCATCAAAGCATCGACTCGCACTTCTTTTACTTCCAGAGAAATCATGTTACACGGGCGTGATGGAAGAATTACAGTTCTAATTTCGAATGAAGTTTCCCTCCCCAAACTGCATTATTTAGTTTTCGGAATGAATATCAGAAGAGAATGAGGCGGGCCAAAATAGAGAAGTGGAACGGTGGAAGGGCGAAGGCAAGCGGCGTCTTGTGTTTCGGCTGTTACGCGGTGCAGTCGATGCCGGAAAGATGGAGAGACGAATAAAGATGGAGAGGGACGAATAACGCTGACCTCGATAAGAGGCCCAAGTGTACAAATCCCGTTCACGCATGTGCTTCCTACGCTCATCTTGCTGGCGCTTTCGGCAGAAACGAGATATAAGGCTGCGATAGCCGCAGTAGTAGCAGGAAGGACGAGACGAGCGCCAGAGTGGGGTGTAGAAGGCGTTCGGGGCACCTGGAGATAGCGCGGTCAGGTGGGCCGAAGAAGGGTCAAGGGGAATAGAACAGTGGTTCACCGTGGGGGCGGCAGCAATCAACGCGTAGGTTGGCAGCGGCAATGTCGCGTGTACGTCACTGGGAGGCATGGCAGCAACTTGAGGGTAGGTGGATATGGGGCGTGAAGCAGGTGGCTGTACGGGCGCAGAGCCGGTCAGAGATGTAAGTTTCTCCCTGACGATGTCACGTAAGGGCACAATCGAAGACTGTGTAGGACGCGGTGTAGGAGGTGTCAAGCCCATAAACTACAAATCTTCGCGTGTATACTCCCGGATGAGGTCACGCAGGTGGCCATAAGACGTGGAGTGGTGGTCGTCAATCTCCGGTTGGAGACGAACGGAGTACAGCGCATCAAAACGCTGGCATGTTGTTACGACTTCAGCGTTGGTAGCTGGGTTTTGCACTGCGAGGGCATTAAAGTGAGCAGGCCCAATGTCTTTAATGTGTGGCGCACTTAGCCCGATTCCGGCATGGATTGATTGACACGTCGGCACAGTGCGAGGACATCCTCGATGTATGAAGTGCACGATTCACCAGGATTTTGTCAGCGAGTATCGAGTGTCATCGTTGTGACGGCGGATCGAATTTCCGGTGTTCAAAAACGTGTCGCAGCTGCTGCTGGAAGGTAGCCCTGTCGGGTTAGTCAATGACGTGGTTAAAATACCATGTCTTCACAATTCCGGTCAAATAAAAAGGGACGTAACGCAGTTTGGCGGCCTCGTCCCACCGATCAGCGACACTTACGTGGTCGTAGTCTTCGAGCCAGTCTTCTACGTATTCACCATGGATACCAGAGAAGAGCGGGGGTTCGCGCTGATGTCCGTGTATGTAAATAGGAGGGGCAGCTTGCGGCGGTGCGTGGTTGATGACATCAGCGCCGGCAGGCTTGGTCTGAGACATGCTGCTTGACAGTGAGCGGATTAGGCGGCCTGAACGAAGCTCCAGGGGGTTGAGCGGGCTGCGTGAAGTCAGAGGACCGAAAATCTACATGCACCACGTATGAAGTCTCGGTAGTCTTGTTTAGAACAGCGTTTATTGGAGGAAAGACCTCGCAAAACGAACGGGCAGAGCCAGTACACAGACGATGACAATGATGATGGCAGAGAGTGGCCATGAGGAAGAGGCAAGTGGATGATGGTGATTATGGTCATGCAGAGATGAAAACGATGTAAGTAACAAACGCTGACAATACACCTATGCACGCCGTTTTTAATAGGCGGCTGATGAAGATGATGATGAACGCTAAACTCGCCCTGTCTTGCTTGTTTCTTACGGGACGCTGACTATGATAGTGGCTGTGGCTCTGAATCAATAATGTCCCCGGCATGAGTTGGCTCACGTCATGAGACGACTCTCTGGCACAACCACAGTAGTACGGCAGTGGTAGCTTTGTAGCTCAGCAGTCACGATGTTAGTCCCATCAGCACACCGGAGTCTTGCCATCCACCTAAATTGGTGGCCGGAACAGTGGTCTACAGCAAACTGGAACTCACAGTAGTTCTGAACGGCAGCGGAAACAGCAACACTTTGCCTGATCTCTGGGTTAGTTACCCAGCCGCAGTGCAGGCCTTGTCCGTCGGTTGTCCATTTGTCAGGAGTGGCAGCCAGAACAACAGCGCACCAACTAGTCTCTGGGTCAGTCACCCAGCTGGCGTCCAGGAACAGACCAGCGCCCCGAGGACGCCACCAAGTTCCTCAGACCGGACGTCGAGCTGACAACGGTCTAGAACAATGTTCTGTTTTGATCGCTGTCACACATTCTTCAATACCGTGCGGTCTTCTTTGTAGTCTTCCTTCATGATCTCACAGTTCCGTCTTCGTTCTTCGAACGAGCATCACAACCACAATGTCCACTGCCTCAACTTTAACAATTTTCTGTTTGTATCAAGAGGTGTTTTGTTTCAAACCCATACAATTTGGACATAGTAGGTGGTTGGCAGTGTCATAATGGCACTTCTGAAACAATGTTGAAGTAATACTTTACATAACACTTAACTATTTGGTCCTTATTGAAGCCTCGTGCAACTCTTGCGTATAGAATGTATAGTTAGTTAGAAGTCATGCAGGCAAGTTCTATAAACTGGATTTATATTTGGCCACAAGTTTTATTGTATGTGATTCGGTAAACACGTGTGAAGTTTGCTTCGCACAGCTAATAAGCACTAATCAGCCACTTTGGTCGACGCGGGTAAATGCAGCACACATGATGTGTTCGTAACATCAGCATGTAGAACTTCCTCGACGCATAACTACATACATTCAATGACTCCCCGTGTGACTTGTTCATTTAATATGCGAGCATTAAAAAAAACAGAAAACACGTCGACTGAAAGTACAATTTTTAGCACTGCTGTATTTGAGTGCTTCAGTTCCACCATGCTATAATATGTCACTGTATATTTTGATTTGGTGGAATGTTTGTTTTTGTTGTTAGTGTAAAGTACGTTTTATTTACCAAACTACTTCCTCCCTCTCCCGTTCTATCAAAGCAGAGCTTTCTCATCTGACACCATCTCTGTCCGCGTTGAAGGAAGTGGAATGTCTTTTAACTGCCTTAACTTTGTTGTTGGCGCTTCTCAAGCAAGCAAGCAAGCAAGCAAGCAAGCAAAGCAAATCAAAGCAAAGCAACCAAAAGTAAAGTAAGTAAAGAAAGGTAAGTAGGTAAAGTAAGAAAATAAAGTAAAATAAGTAAGTAAGTAAAGTAAGGTAAGTAAAGTGAAGTAAGTAAGTAAGTAAATAAGGAAGGAAGGAATAAAGGAAGGAAGGAAAGAAGGAAGGAAGGAAAGAAGGAAGGAAATAACATTATTTTGGTCCTGTGGGAGGCCGGCAATTTTCTCACAACGCTGGCGGCAGCTAAGTCAATAACGTGCATATATACATCTATACATACACAGTCCCACTGACACCTATTGAGGGTTGGACTGTTCCAGAACATAATTCAGTAAAGCCGGAAAATGCAGAACCTCTCTACTTTGATGAGAACGCCCGTGGGGAGTTAGGAGCCAAATTTAAACAGCTAGGTTATTCATCTTTGTCTTTCCCATGGTGAATCTTGATCACTTAGTGACCTCATTTGCATATCGTAATTTCTTCTACTAATGGTCTTCTCTAACCCTTCATTTATTTGCGTGAGAGAGATGAGAAGAGCAACCGATAAATGACCTTCCCAAGGCACACTTTTAGAGAATGGGGCCATTGTCCATCCTAAAAAATTTAGTAGCATCAAACGACTACGTTCACAAGTGTCCCTTTCAGCAATCTGACCCATCGCAACTAGCCCATTGAGACATAGCTCGACATTGTTATTTCTGGACACCTGCATACACTTGCCTGCTCAGGAAAAGGTTGTTTTAACCGGCCACTGAATAATTGTTTTTTTATTCGACCACACAATCACTTCTTCTAGGTGACGTGCTCTAAAGGAGTGGAACAGGTGTCAGGTATATGACACTAGTGCTGCCAAGACACAGGGCAATATGATGACGGGAGTTTCAGATTTACGTAGGTCATACACATTTTTGCGAAATGCACGTACGTGCTAATACACAGCTACGAGAAAATTATAAATGATAGTAGTTTTCGCCAGCACGGAAAAAAAGCTTGCAGCTTCACAGCAAGGTTCTTTTCCAGCTAAGCCAGTTTTGTAACAAAGAGGAGGCACAAAACGTCCTCTGCCGGACCCTCGCAGCAACCAATACACAGACGCAAGAACACAAAAAACGAAAGAAACACTACACGTGTTTTCTAAATGCGTAAGTGTAATGAATACCATCTAAACCAACGTCACGTTCTACACAAATTGTACGCTGCAGTACGTAACTCAAACAACACAAGCCAATCAAAAAACTAAAGTCACGTACGATGGCTCAAAATCATTTCACCGAAATGCAGACATTTGCACACATTAGGCGATTCAAGTGACTCTCAGTCCTCGCTCGTCACTATTTAATTGTACAAGCGTGCGTTATTTGTCGGCCCCTCTGGGCAATCATCAGGTGCCTCTGCACCACGGGCACTTTCCTAGCACCCAGTGTCTGCACTAGACCACGCATCGGGATCAATAAAGATAGTAGGGGGTGGTGAGTGGCCCCTAGCTTTCGTTGGCCCGGTTTTCTCACCCCAAGAACCATTTGAAGTACATGCCGAGCGCGGTCTATGTTCGTTAAGTTCGTCTGCATGATTTTCGCGTAACTTTAAAGCTCTACCACATGAATTCGTGTAAAATAAACGGGTACCTTTTGCCAGAAATGGGAAATCGTCTGTCCCCAAAATCGCTTTCGAACATCGTAGGTTCTCGACTGATTCAACCCAAAACATTTCTTTAGCCTCTGCTGGAAATTTGGGAAGCACTCCAGTCAACCACTTTGAAAAAGGTTTCAGCTCGGGACATTGATACCACCTGCCGAACTTTCATTCCCTTCACCGAGAAACCCCGCTTATCAGTCTCTCCCTCTGAATCCTTGACTCGTGAACCCTGCGCTTTGGCGTTTGCTTTCCGAAACACTCGTTTCCATGGTTCTACAGCAAAATTACCATAAACGAGAGTAGACTGCTGTTGTATGCCGCGTTAAGCCAAAGACGATGATACAATGTTTTTAGCAGCCGAGAAAGCGTTCGTAAAACTTGCGATCTAACTTCTCGTCGAGAAAATTCAGGAAGTTATTGAGATAAATTGCCATTCCAGAAGCTTTTTTTGACGGCTGCAATAATTATTATGTTCTAGGCGCCAGCTTTTGTATAAATACTGCTTCTGTAGTTTTGGAATTAGAGTTTAATTGGGTAAGTTTCTTTCGTCAAACTTGAACAATATTCGAATTGACCCTTCATGTCTATTCTTGGCCGAATCATTGTATCTTAAGTATGCATCTTGAAAAAGATTAGTAGAAAGCTTGCAACTACAAGCTCCGAATTAGTAACAGAAGCTGCTACTGACTTTCTGGGGCGCTTACTAACGTACGATCTTTTTAGTACGCACTTTTGCAGACACAGGTTGCGATGTTTTTTTTTCTCACAATTTCAGACATTTTGTCATGCACCTGGTACACAAATTTGTCGAACAAAGCTTCGATGTCACGATTACGAGTGTCTAACAACCTATTACTTCTACAAGGATCTGTTCAAGCTTATTGTGGCGCTATATGGAAACTTATAGCCCCATCTTGGGTCTAGTATATTATATCCTGTTGAGGCGGTATTATGCAAAGTAGACGTCACACATTTTTTAGGAGCGAAGCTCTTAAGGGCATGGGTCTGTCTGTAGTTGTGGTAGTAGCAGTACGTAGCAACCAGTGGCACATAGCTACCCATATCCGCACATATCCGCATGTCCACATGTTATAAAAAAACACAGCACAGCGCCATTATCACGCTCTTGGTGTTGACAAATTGCTGACAGCAGAAATGTCGTACTTTCTCTCGTTGAGTCCTTGGATTGTCCACTGAATAGTGGTACTTGTATATGAAGAATATATGATAAAAAAGCGAAATGGCGGTACTTGAAGTGTTCACCATATGTACGGACTGACGCACAGGCGGACAGACAGACAAGCAGACGGACAGACAGACAAAAATAAGAACTGAAGGTTGGATGGACGCACGCACAGACGGACGCACTAATGGGCGCACGAACAGGCGCACGTACGGATGGACGAACGTACGGACCGAAGCACGGACGCATTGATGGACACTTCGCCCCACTCATCATCATTCATTCCGTAGATATGCGGTGAGTTTTTTATTTCGACATGCACATATAGATGGTTTTCTCTACACAAGATCTTCGTATTAAATTTTCAATAAAAGTCATATGCTAAGTAACTTCCAGCATCTTATATAACTATACAAAGTTTAAACAAAGAGGTAAATTTAAAATATTTATCCTAAAGCATAGGGGCCCGCCGGCGCCAGTTGAGTTCCCCAAACGTAGCATAATGAGGCATCCTAGCGCACTTCAGTTTGGTAAGACGTTCCTTGCTTTTCGGCGCTCTCTGGAACATATCCGTTGATGTAGCCAGTCGAGTTTAGTTGAGACAAATGGGTCTGCCTTCGTAATTCGGTATTTTTAGTCATCAGCGTCCTAGAACATGACGGCTTTAAGCTCTACCATTGTAGAGTACCTATAGTACCTTAAATCGTTACCCACTTTTTCTAAACACACCTATTCCTTGACGTAGTCAGTCGAGTTGAGTGTTTGGGCCTCATCAAATATGAGGTTAATGAGACGGCTATATGCTCTGCCATAGTAGAGTACAAAGTACCCTAAATCATTATTGCATAAGTTAGCGTCAATTCTTACCGAGATGAAGCCTGTGTAAGGTGTTCTTGCGAAGCAGCTTGAAGCACCGGCATGACGTTGTGCACAATGCCTTGGGGTGTCTTTTGCCACCATATTTAGACGTGCGTGGGCCTCTGCCCTTTCGCCTCTACCAAAATTGTTCCGCCGAAGCTGTAATCTCAACTGTGACCTCGAAATCACACTCCTAACGCCGCAAGCACTACATGCGTTCTTTAATAAAAAAGTGTGGCATCGCAGATGACCGCTCCCGAATTCCGGTGCCGCGGTGGACAAACGTCTTCACTGATGAAGGCGTGTTGCGCTTCGCTTCAAGCAATGGAGTGCTAACAATTGCGGGTGAATTTCTCCCACTTATATATTTCCTGCAGTAATACTAAGGTGAATGGCATGTACACTTACAGATGTCAGTGACACACATAGGAAGATACGTATAGACAGAAACCTATAGCTTGAAAAGTGCGTTGTTTTAGAAATGGTTAGCGGTGTTCGGTTTAGCTTTTCTCTTCTCTAGCACAATTGCTCCAAAAATAAAACGGTGATTCTTGCCTGAAGCTGAGAGGAGTATTTTAATAATGGTGTTCACACCTATCTTTAGAACTATAGAGGGTCATTAACTAAGCTTTATCATCAACTAAATAATTTGAAGGTAATTTTAGGCACCCAATCCGAGTATTTGTTACAATATAAATTTAAAAGTGAAAGTGAGCTTAATCAAATGCCTCTCTCGGCGCAGTGGAAATAATAACTGCGTTGTACTTATATACCCCGATTATACTCGGAAAAAGAGTTGTGCAGCCAGTAAAGAGCTAACACCAAACGTTGGCAGAACTGCAGCCAAACTACTTTCGAAAACGACATTATGTATATCCAAGGACGATTCTTCTTGTTGAAAGTTTTGGCAATGCAACTTTGTGTTCTTCAGAAACCAGTATCAGCCACTTACCCAGACATACGAGAGGTAAAAAAAGCACCTGTCTTACTTCCCGCACACGCGATGCAAGCTCGCATTATTTCATCGTGCTAGGCAATCTTAATTCGGAGGTTTGTCTCTTTCCTGCAAAAGTGGTAACTTGACTCGTACCGTTCTTTAAACAAAGGTATGTTATATCTCAGCAAGCGCCAGGACAGATTCAATTCTGTTGCCGTGTGAAGAGCGCAAATCTGTTGATCATCATAGCTTGCGTGCTATATTTTACAATGAGCATGTTCTTGGTAGCTGTACTCGTGGTATTACGTGCGATGTGTTTCTATATTGCTGTTTAGATACCTCTTTACGTCTTTTTGTGATGATTGCAATGAACGGTTCACATTGTATTAGCACGGAACTTTACTAAAAAAAAGCCACCCGCAGCTATAATAGCGGCGTCGACCATCACAAGTCACTTTCACACATATCAGATTTGATTCATAAATAGTAGAGTACTGTTAACACTAACCTCTGTGTTGTAAGGCGATCGCAAAAGATTTGTAGTTATATTAGCCTTCTCCGTGAATTTTTACTCCACCCATAATTGCGCGGAAAGCCTAACAATTTTCATTGAAACAATAATACTCACTCTGATAATATCAATTTGATAGAAGCGCGAAAGAAGCTGATGCGCTTGTTCACTTCTGCAATAGATGTACAGCATGTCAGCGTTCAATATACTCAAGAAAAATGTGTTGTACTTGTGTCAGCAAGAAGACATCCTCAATTTGCGCAATCGATATGCGAAAGCTTAATAAAATATAAAAGAATTATGGGGAAATTTGGCACGTCTGGCTCTCACCATCAGAGCTGAGTTTTGGCTGAATGCGAAAAATTGTTCAATTCCCGTTCGCGCAATGAGCTGACCGTCAACAGCGAGTATTTTGCTCATCACGTTGTTGAACTTTGGGGTGTACTTAAAAATAGAACACGTGAATATGATTTTATTTGTGGAATATAATGATATCTCTGACTTTACGCATCAGGCATTATTCATTAAAAGTGCATCAGTACGCTGCTGAAGTCGCTTTTTTTTAGTTCATCTGATAGTCTGTTAGTCTGTGCTTTGATTTACATCGTATTAGGTCACAAAAGCATGTACGGCAGTATTTAGAGTACACCCCTTTCGTAAAGTGCTCAGAGTAAGCGCACATATTTTCTATTTATTAATCACGTACTACACGAGCAACTTCTGAGAATTCCGCACACGTTCCCGACAGATGAATAACCATTGTTGTAGTTCAAATTGTAAGTTACAAGTGACGTCAACTAGTCGCTTTTATCTGACAACAGGTTCTCATGTATGAATTTTGTGCTGGTGGGACTCAATGTTAACTAGAGAAGAGACATTAGCAGGGTCATTATTCATCGACTTTCGTTCTTGTCATTTTGTTGGTGTTGTTTGATATGTATGCATCAGTATTTTTTTACATATGTGTAATCGGGTGTCCTATTTTCTATGCACTTCTCTTTATTTTTTCCTTTAACATGTGTGTTCAATAATCACTCAAAGATAAAGAGTAGTCGGCGCTTTTCATGTGTGCCAACATCCTTTATATTGTATCAATAAACCATATCCAAATCTAAATGACGCGCATTGTCTTAATAGCTCACCGTTAAGCTTGGCTGAAAGTCGTTCTGAGGTGCAGTGTTTAGCGGGCGCGCTGAAGAGCGGGAGGGCATGGTTCGAGGGCCCGCTGCGGAACTGTTCCTTCTTGTTTTTCTCCCTTAGAGCCTGTTACCAAAAAAATTATAACGTCATATCTGTGACGAAATGACGTCCAGGAGCCGTGGTGGACCCCAGCATATAACACTTCTATGTTATAATTGCGTCTTTCGGTACATTTCACTCTTGGACGTGACGTTTACTCTTTCTCGCTCCTGTCTCTATGTAACGTTAATTACACCGCCGTGTGCTGTACAGAGATTCTCACAACATTAACGGGCTTTGAGGTTTACAATCTCATAGGACGCGTTTGTGTCGCACCACTTGATATATTTGCCGGTTTCACCCAAAACTGCTTACATCAGATAAGATGAATAGATTGCATAGGGCCTTTTCTTTTTTTCTGCATTTCAGTTTATGATGAATCCTCCGAGAACCTGGACATACAATGCGACCCTGAATTTCTCATACAGTTGCAAAGTGGACTATGCCTTAAACATAAGTGGAAGAGACATTTACTTTAACCAGTCCACAATCGAGAAAACGGGCATGTAACAATTTTCATTGAAACAATAATACTCACTCTGATAATATCAATTTGATAGAAGCGCGAAAGAAGCTGATGCGCTTGTTCACTTCTGCAATAGATGTACAGCATGTCAGCGTTCAATATACTCAAGAAAAATGTGTTGTACTTGTGTCAGCAAGAAGACATCCTCAATTTGCGCAATCGATATGCGAAAGCTTAATAAAATATAAAAGAATTATGGGGAAATTTGGCACGTCTGGCTCTCACCATCAGAGCTGAGTTTTGGCTGAATGCGAAAAATTGTTCAATTCCCGTTCGCGCAATGAGCTGACCGTCAACAGCGAGTATTTTGCTCATCACGTTGTTGAACTTTGGGGTGTACTTAAAAATAGAACACGTGATATGATTTATTTGTGGAATAATGATATCTCTGACTTTACGCATCAGGCATTATTCATTAAAAGTGCATCAGTACGCTGCTGAAGTCGCTTTTTTTTAGTTCATCTGATAGTCTGTTAGTCTGTGCTTTGATTACATCGTATTAGGTCACAAAAGCATGTACGGCAGTATTTAGAGTACACCCCTTTCGTAAAGTGCTCAGAGTAAGCGCACATATTTTCTATTTATTAATCACGTACTACACGAGCAACTTCTGAGAATTCCGCACACGTTCCCGACAGATGAATAACCATTGTTGTAGTTCAAATTGTAAGTTACAAGTGACGTCAACTAGTCGCTTTTATCTGACAACAGGTTCTCATGTATGAATTTTGTGCTGGTGGGACTCAATGTTAACTAGAGAAGAGACATTAGCAGGGTCATTATTCATCGACTTTCGTTCTTGTCATTTTGTTGGTGTTGTTTGATATGTATGCATCAGTAGTTTTTTACATATGTGTAATCGGGTGTCCTATTTTCTATGCACCTTCTCTTTATTTTTCCTTTAACATGTGTGTTCAATAATCACTCAAAGATAAAGAGTAGTCGGCGCTTTTCATGTGTGCCAACATCCTTTATATTGTATCAATAAACCATATCCAAATCTAAATGACGCGCATTGTCTTAATAGCTCACCGTTAAGCTTGGCTGAAAGTCGTTCTGAGGTGCAGTGTTTAGCGGGCGCGCTGAAGAGCGGGAGGGCATGGTTCGAGGGCCCGCTGCGGAACTGTTCCTTCTTGTTTTTCTCCCTTAGAGCCTGTTACCAAAAAAATTATAACGTCATATCTGTGACGAAATGACGTCCAGGAGCCGTGGTGGACCCCAGCATATACACTTCTATGTTATAATTGCGTCTTTCGGTACATTTCACTCTTGGACGTGACGTTTACTCTTTCTCGCTCCTGTCTCTATGTAACGTTAATTACACCGCCGTGTGCTGTACAGAGATTCTCACAACATTAACGGGCTTTGAGGTTTACAATCTCATAGGACGCGTTTGTGTCGCACCACTTGATATATTTGCCGGTTTCACCCAAAACTGCTTACATCAGATAAGATGAATAGATTGCATAGGGCCTTTTCTTTTTTTCTGCATTTCAGTTTATGATGAATCCTCCGAGAACCTGGACATACAATGCGACCCTGAATTTCTCATACAGTTGCAAAGTGGACTATGCCTTAAACATAAGTGGAAGAGACATTTACTTTAACCAGTCCACAATCAAGAAAACGGGCATGTAAGAACTCATTCATTCAACTCACCGGTGTACATTCACCAAACTTTATGCTTTCTTTTTCTTCTGCGCAGCATCATGTCTGGCATTCGCATAGGACATACTTATCAGAGCTATGACCTCAGTGGGAGGCCCTGGAATGTCATGTTCATTACTGACTGCAAGTATAAAACTTCATAGATTCACGTATGTTTTGTTGCCGAATCGAACCGTGCTGAAAAGCTTACCAGTTGGGACAGAAAAATATGGCTGCTGCTGCGCCCCTGCAAGAAGTTTACGATGCATTGACTCGATTACGAGGGTAGTTTAACAAGGTTTCGGTTGTAGCTAGCTGGTACTACAGGATCACCTAGTTCTTGCGCCATTTTTTTAGAAAACAGAGGAAACACGAAGGAGCGCAAACTTCCAAATAAATTTATTGTGCGAATGATGCATATGTAAGACAACTCCGAACACCAATATCATATGTGCGCAGTATGACAGCGCGCGCTGACTTCATCTGGTGTGAGGGAGTAGCAGATGTCCGCTGTCGTACTGCTCACTTACCATATTGGTGTCTCACGATGCCATATACAATTATGCATTGTTTCGATGTTAAATTAAGTTAGAAGTTTGCCCTGTCCGTGTTTTGTCTGTTGTCTGAAAAATTTAGGAAAGAATAGGTTATCGCCCGATAGAACTGCTCCTTCAAAGAAAAGGAAACATAAAAAAAATTTTAGTATTGGAGCTTCCAATCACAGAGCAGCAAAATTACGTGTCACCTGATAATAAGGGACTGGAAAAACGAGGGACAGTTTTGCCCAAAGTCAGTGAAATTGAGAGGTCTATAATACATAATTGTTGCGCTTGAAGTCATTACAGGTTGTTTGGTACGTGATTGCGACATATTTCTTTCAGTGAACTCGTGAGGAGAATTATTCAAACGTACTTTTTGAGATTTATTATGCTTATGAAGATGTGCGGAGATGAAAAGTGTTGCGTTGATTACATTACTTCTATATGGTGCCAATGTGAAGCTAATATCAAACAGGTAGCTTTGATCCGCGTCCGGTGAAAAAAAAAGGATGTACGAATACCTACGGGAGTGATTTTTGAATAGTGCGTAGTTGTTTCGGCCGCATTTTTCGCAGGACGCTAGCAGGTTAACATAGGAGTTTTTTTTTCACGCACTCGATGCCATAGTGCAAAGAACAGTAGCTGTGAAATGGAGGCTTGAACGTTGCTCACGTATTTTGATGTGTTCGTATTTTGGCCATATAAAAGAAGTGTTGTTCAAGTAGCTCTGAGCTGTGGGTAGCACTAAAGCCATTGCACAAAAATTGCCAGTGTTAAGAAAAGCATGCCAAGCATTTGAACGCACTTCCTGAAGTATAAAGAGCTTATTAGGAAGATACGCTGAAATCAAAGTATATCTTGCGAGCAGTGTTTTGCAAGATAAGCTGGTCAGGCCACGACGATTTTGCTGATTCTAATATTCAAGGCTTATTACGCAGCAGTCATGGCTCAAACAGCCGCCACTGTTTAATAGGCTAGATAAAATGTTTTAGGTATTTGCCTGTCAGGAAACCTTAACATGGCAGTTCTGAGTAACCTCTCCCACGTGGAAACAGAGAAAATGAGTTTGGAAGTTGTCCACAACATGCACGGCGTTTTGAATCTCGTGCAACTGAGGCCCATATGAGTCGGAGGCCAGGCCCAGAAAAAGTAAGTGGCTACACAAAAGGTGCGCCCTGAAGTTGAAGCATCGCCGTGATGTGGTGGGCCCACGGGGTGGCCCGTGTTTTGGAGTGCGAACAATCGTGCTCGTGCAGGATTCTCTCCAATGCTCCTCCGAATGTGTGGACAAGCGTTAGGGCTGGGCATAGCCACATCATGTGATCGAAAGAGAATGATTCATGGCCGTATTGGGGTAAGGCTGTGAGTGATGATAGTTTACCTACTATAAAACCAAACTGAAGACAAACACGGGTTTCCAGAAGTCAAAGACAGAAGTGTTAGGTTTCTTTTTTTTTCGGGTGTGGGAGGGGATAGTGGAAGTTTTACATAACCTGTCGGTAGTGTAAATAACTTTGCAGAATGTACCTGATTGATTTAAAAAGTAAGGACAGTTTGTCATTATTGAAGTGTTTACGAGTCCTAATAAAAGATTCATTTGTGTTGGCTATCTGTGCATTCTACATCAAGATGCTGAAGTTATTTTTCAAGTTAAGAGTAGTCGTCTAAAGCTCTGCCAAACGTCCAATAAAATTCTTACCAACCAACCAACTGACGGTCAATGGAGGTGAAACTGTGGGAAGGAATTGTTGCTCGCGCATGATAGGAAGTGTGGGCTGTGAGACAATTTTGCAGGCAAAAGATTCATCAGCTTGACAAATTCATTCAAAGAAAGGCTTTGTCTCAACTCAAACAGCTAAAAATTTTCAGGTGAACTTCTATGTAAAAAAACTAAAAAAATGGTGTTGGTGTGAGAAATGTGACTATGTTCAATATGAACGTGCAGAAATGTGAACTAGAATTAAACTAAACCAGCAGTAGAAACTTTCAATAGTGAATAGTTAGTTTCGGGGCAAAATCACCTTTGCTTCTTTAATGATCCTCATACATGTTGGATCTTTGTGAACATGAACCTCATCACCAGTGCTTGAAATGTAGAGAATAGTTGGGCCGCTAGGAAAGCATGGAGCATTAACTGCATTCACAGAAAAACGGAGACCGTTGAAGAACATATTTAGTGAGCTCAACGACACCAACAAGAGCCATCTAAAAGATGACAACTCACAATCATTTTTTTACTTTAAACAACTGTGATAAAACATAGCTAATGGCTTCATCATGAGAGGCCGTATTAAGTGAAAACTGCACCTTTTTTCATATACTGAGTGCATTGGTGAATGTGACGTCGTTATATTAGAACATGTATAATGCCTATTGATGTTTGGCAGCTATTGCACCATCTGACTTGGATGCAGAAACGTTGCTGCTTAGTGGACAGTCCCCATACCGACGGCTAATGCCCACAATTATGATTTAACCCTTTTGAGAACTGAAGTTGTTGCAAATATGCTTTTAAATTATACCTTGAGTCCCGTGCAAAGATGGCATCGAAAAGCACGTAAAGAACTCGTGTGTTCCATTTACTCGGTTTTATGTTCATTCAGTCAAGGACAGAAACGTGAAAGTGCACGCTTGCAATAAGGTCACATATGTTACCAAGGTATGCGCTCACGCATTCACCGCCATGATGCGCTGAAAAATAAAAAAAACTGGGGGCTGAGGCTTGTCGCTAGGGTCATGAACGCGCAAAGTGTTCCAGATCCCACATCCCTGCCTTTTTGTGCGGCTTATTACCGCAGTTTTATCATTCTGTGCGGTCGCGATCAAAGAACTAGGCTGCGAGCCATCACTGCTGATTCAGGTGCAAGCTGCACTAATCCGTTAACGAGCCATCACACACTGACACGAAGTGAAAAGCAATCGACATGACAGTGTCTAGGGCTACTCCTCAATGCCAGCATGGCTAGCGTTTACGCTGGAAGTGATACAGCGTAACTTCGTTGTTGCCGAAACGTTCTCCATTGGTGCACGTTAGTGTTAAGATGAAATACTTACCTTCAACGTTTACAGACGGCAACATCACCCCACCCCACACCACTTAAACACCAAACCAAAAGCACTGTGATAAGTGGAGTGTGTGATAGATATAACGCGCGAATGTTGACTCTTCTACATGTGCATCGGTAGCATTGTAGGTAAAGTGACGGACAGCTATCTTTAGCTATCACCAGATCGCCAGGTGCTATGCATTTTAGGTACGAAGCCTCGAAAGCCGTGAGAGTGTCCATGCATGTATCTTGTGGCCAGCTCGTAACCAGCTAGTTGTATGACTCACTGAGCAGGTGCCGCTTGTGTGAGTGACAGACAGACAGACAGACAGACAGACAGACAGACAGACAGACAGACAGACAGACAGGCAGGCAGGCAGGCAGGCAGGCAGGCAGGCAGGCAGGCAGATGTACAGATGGATGGACGGACAGACAGAGAGACGGATAAACAGACGGACAAACAGACAGATGGACGGACGCATGAACGGGTGCACGGACGGATGAATGGACGGAAAAATGCATGAACGGATGCATGAAGAGATGGACCTCATTGCCATTAACTGCATCGAGCAGCACATGCTTTCGAAATACGCACTCAGATGTATCTATATGCAACTTACCACGATCCGAGGGACGTGCATAAACTTAGCGTTTGCAAACTTCTTGCTGCAGCCAGTACAAGAACCTCTGCCACTTTATTTCATGGACAATAAAGCCGTAATAATGAAGAATCCTTGCCATCGAGCCACCATGACAACAAAGAAATGAAAAGAACAAATTAAGAAACTAAAACACAAACGAACAAGAACAAATTTGAAGTTGATCTGTATATTATACGCACAGTCTGACGTATTTTTAATAATGTAGGGGGCTAGCTTTTCACGGGAAAGTTACAGTTTGCCGATGATCTTCTCTTCTCTAGCTTCGCCCACTCATTATTCATTTCGTGGATTTGAATATGAAAGTCGTATTCGTGACAGAAATAAGTCATTGAAGTGCTAGCAAAAGCCTGCACTAGGCACTTTTGTATATAAAAACATTTCTGCTGGAGTACCATAATAAATGATGAATGATGGACAGCAATCAGCGATTAGTACAGTAGGACTGAAGCGACGCGTGAAACTGCCCCACTTGTAACACATTCGATGTATGCGTTTGTCTTATGCATTTGTCTCATAATTTGTGTTTTCGTCTCCTCATGAATCCATCTTTTAAGAAAGATGGGTATATTATTATATTATTAATAAAATTTTCCATGCGGTCAGCAGTTTCGAAGCTTAAAATTGGAGTGGTGAAATTATTACACCTTGCAAAATAAATAGAAAATGTTCTGTCGCGGTGCGTCGAACCAGAGACCTCGCAGTCCGCAGCACCACGCTCTGCCGAGTGGGAAGTGTCCGCACCATGGAGCGGAACGGCAAGCCATTAATACACCATACACCAACCATTCGGCGGTCGTCGGACCTTCTACACTTCAGCCCGTTTTTGTCATCAGTGGTGAAATGGCACCAAGGGCGCGCATTGACCCCGCTCTAAAGGTCTTTGTCTTTCGCATCTCGGAGATCACCGCCTCCACGGAACATTGTCTTCCCTGTACGCGCGCTTATCATACTCCTAATTCGGAGTGCACGAATGTCACTCAGCTCGCTGCCAGTCACCTTTGAGAAATGAGCACGCTGCTGAGACACGAAGATGGAAGAATTGTGACAGTTGTGTACGCTTGTCCTGTGTATTTTCTGCGATCCTTCCGTGTGTCTTCGTTTGAAATGCGCGCTTTACGTGTCAAGCTGTGAGAGTTGTTCTTGTTGGTCTTGTGCATACTCATTTTGTGCGTCCTTTGAACGTGAGGTTGCAATGCAAGTTTTGAGCTCTTTGACATCCTTCGCGTGACTTTGCAATTTGTTGCTGTAGCCTTTATTCTGTCGTCGTTGTGGTGAAATATTGAACAATAAGCGCTCAACTACTGCTGCGAAGACACGTTTTACTACTGTGTAATAGCGATTCCTAAAAAAAGAAGGTCTACTGCATTTTATCACAATCGCGTTCTATGCTAGGGTCCACCATGGCCTCACCTACGTACTTCCGTCATGGAAGTACGTGGGTCACGTTGAAAGTATTTACTAAGAAATTGCAAGATAAAACAAGCTCGTGTCGCATGGAACCGAACCAGCAACCTCTCAATTCTCAGCGCGCGACACTATCCACTACACCACAGAGCATACACTGTCAGGAGAGCTTACGGCAATCAGTTCGTATACGTCATACACTGTTTTGGTAGTCCCCACAGGTTAGAAATCTTTAGTGCGTTTTCGTTACCAGTGGCGAGATAGCACGAGGAGATCACGGTAGGCGCACTCTAAAGGTCGTTGCCTCCACGAAGCGCCGCCTCCACGGATCGGGGTTTCTCCTGCGCACGCGCTTATCAGACTCGTATTTGGGAGAGGAGGAAGCTCACTGCATAGGCTCTCACGGCCACGTTTATGAATGACGCATACTTTCAAGACACGACGCAAGACAAATTGTAATAGGTGTTCACGCTTGTCCTGTGTATACTTGTGCGCTTGTTTCGCACGTATTCCTTTATGCTTGAAGAGCGTGCTTTAATGTCGAGCTGTCACAGCTGTTGGTCCACTCTCGTCCTGTTTACGCGTGCGTGTTGGTCCACTCTCGCCTGTTTTGGCGCGTGCTTCCTGTTTCAGGGTGAGCGCTGCAAGTTTTGAGCTGTTTGCCAGTCCTAACGGAACTTTGCAATTTGCCGCTGTCGCTGAGCATGCACAATAAACGCCTAACAGCTCCGAGAAGACATGTTTCACTTTCGCGTTATACCAATTCCTCTTATACCTGTTTCCTGTTATACAAATCAGCCACGTTTTTTTTTAAGATAGCCTGTATTCAGTTTTAAGTTCAGATTGCGTGCAGCCAATTTTTCGGTACCCCATGGTTCCAAGAGAAGGCAAGCGGGTGAGGGGGAGACAAAAGGTTAGGTGGGCAGATGAGATTAAGAAGTTTGCGGGTATAAATTGGCAGCAGCAAGCACAGGACCGGGTTCACTGGCGGAACATGGGAGAGGCCTTTGTTCTGCAGTGGACGTTGTCAGGCTGATGATGATGATGATGATGATGATGGTTGATACTACTTATGAGCACCAGCGTGTTTTACAGTTTTCTTTAATGGTGTTCCCGGCCCAGGCCCGACTCTGCCTAAGCGGCTCATAATGATTTCTTAATTTTGCGATGTGTCTGTTTCTGTTGAGATTACCTTGTTTCCCAGCCGCTATATATTGACGTGGTTTTTGTGACTAAACAGTCTTGAGTTGGCAACCACGTTTGCCGGTTCGTTTCTTCTTTTCTCCCCCACACTGTCAGTAACGCGCGTGTTTTTCCTTAAGTATAATTGAACTACATAATCTTCAACAATCCTGTAACTATGTGTTTCACTTTATCTTGAATGTTTCTTACCCTTTGAACAATGGTTCATTTAACCTTCAAGCAACACGTTCGACAAGCATGCGCGATGTGGAATATCTTCTGCGGAAGCAAAAAAAAAAAAACGCTCAATCAGTCAGTCATTCAAGCGAAAGTTTTTTTCTGATCTAGGATTGATTTATGTAACGTGCTTCTTTGTACGTGAATGACGTCTCTAACACCCACACTGTCTTTTCTCACGCAGATTTGACTGGCTACACGCGCCGGCAGGTTAAGTTCTGATACCAGGAGTGGCGCGTTAATAAGTTGAAAGATACGATGACACATGTAAGGCCTTTTTATGCATTCTCAAGTTACGTGCACTGCGCCATAACAAGTGAGTAGGGCTTGGCCACCATTTTTCAAAATTCCTTGACTAGCGCTCCTATTGGTCCGCGGTGACCGATTCGGCGGCAGACGCCGCAAAAATCGGTCCGAGAGCAATCGGCGCGGAGAGGGCCCTTTCGGCGGATCTCGCTGCCGCCGAACCGGATTCGGAGCACTTTCGGCGGCCGGAATGCTCAGTGTGAACGCGGCCTAAAGGTTGTTGCCTCCACGAAGCGCCGCCTGCACGGATCGTGGCTTCTCCTGCGCATGCGCTTATCAGACTCGTATTCGGGAGAGCAGGAAGGTCACTGCATAGGCTCTCACGGCCACGTTTACGAATGACGCATGCTTTCAAGACACGACGCAAGACAAATTGTAATAGGTGTTCACGCTTGTCCTGTGTATACTTGTGCGCTTGTTTCGCACGTATTTCTTTATGCTTGAAGAGCGTGCTTTAATGTCGAGCTGTCACAGCTGTTGGTCCACTCTCATGCTGTTTACGCGTGCGTGTTGGTCCACTCTCGTCCTGTTTTGCGCGTGCATCCTGCTTTAGGTGAGCGCTGCAAGTTTTGAGCTGTTTGCCATTCCTAAAGGAACTTTGCAATTTGCCGCTGTCGCTGAAGCAATGCACAATAAACGCCTAACAGCTCCGAGAAGACATGTTTCACTTCGTGTTATACCAATTCCTCTTATACCTGTTTCCTGTTATATCAATCAGCCAAGTCTTTTTTAAGATAGCCTGTGTATTTATTTTTAAGTTCAGATTGGTGCAGCCAATTTTTCGGTACCCCATGGTTCCAAGAGAAGGCAAGCGGGTTAGGGGGAGACAGAAGGCTAGGTGGGCAGGTGAGATTAAGAAGTTTGCGTGTATAAAGTGGCAGCAGCAAGCACAGGACCGGGTTAACTGGCGGAACATGGGAGAGGCCTTTGTCCTGCAGTGGACGTAGTCGGGCTGATGATGATGATGATGATTGTGATGATGGTTGATACTACTTATGAGCACCAGCGTGTTTTACAGTTTTCTTTAATGGTGTTCCCGGCCCAGGCCCGACTCTGCCTAAGCGGCTCATAATGATTTCTTTATTTTGCGATGTGTCTGTTTCTGTTGAGATTACCTTGTTTCACAGCCGCTATATATTGACGTGGTTTCTGTGACTAAACAGTCTTGAGTTGGCAACCACGTTTGCCAGTTCGTTTCTTCTCTTCTCCCCCATACTGTCAGTAGCGCGCGTGTTTTTCCTTAAGTATAATTGAACCACATAACTCTTCAACAATCCCTGTTAACTATATGTTTCACTTACTATCTTGAATGTTTCTTACCATTTGAACAATGGTTCAATTAACCTTTAAGCTACACGTTCGACAAGCATGCATGATGTGGGATATCTTCTGCGGAAGCAAAAAAAAAAAACGCTCAATCAGTCAGTCATTCAAGCGAAATTTTTTTTCTGATCTGGGATTGATTTATGTGACGTGCTTCTTTGTGCGTGAATGACGTCTCTAACACCCACACTGTCTTTTCTCACGCAGATCTGACTGGCTACACGCGCCGGCAAGTTAAGTTTCTGATACCAGGAGTGTGCGCCGTTAATAAGGTTGAAAGATACGATGACACATGTAAGGACTTTTTTATGCATTCTCGAGTGACGTATTTTTATATCGTAAATTGATTCTTCATCGTGAACTAGACTGCACTTCTGCTGTTATCAGAATAAAAAACACCTTGTTTCTTTGAAGCAGCTCTAAGACACACGTAATAGGACTACAGCGATCGAATGTTGTTACTTAGAGACGAAAAGAATCTATCGTCAAAAGTTTATTTTTCATAACATAACTTCGGGTATAAAGGTGCTTCAGATGTGTTCTTGCAACAGATGTATTGTAATGTAACACGTAGGATAGTAAGTTGCACTCGTGGCAAATCACCAGCTTCCGTGAAAAATGTGATAGCTTATTAGACTTCAGCATGCTATTGAAAAAAAAGAGGAATTCCTACTATCTACACGACCACTATATTTTTATTATTGTGTGACCACACGAGTCTTACACTTTTTTCTAGAAGATTATCATTGCAGTAATAAAATATGCAAATATATACGATAATGTCCTTTTAGAGCGTGCTCAGACATCGTAAAAAATTCCGAGTGACAAATGACTGTCAAACATCAACGTGCAGATGCAAAGCACACCAAATTACGAGTAGACATTGTTACCTTAGGTGACAGTATCAACCTGGGTGAGGGCTGTTTGTGAACATCGGTGGCGTGTAATGCCCATTGTAATAATCGTAGATATCTTTTGATGCCTTCGCGCATACAGAGTACTAGTTTATATGAAGTGTATGCTAATCATAAAAATATAGAGAACCATACTAGCTACTGTCAGGGTCAGATTCGCTGAATGAGCACTCCATTTAGCCGGTAAACCCTGAAAGCCGCAAGTAACGAGTATTCTTCTTTTTTACACAAATTTGTTTTATGCTGAGCTCCACCATTGCCCTGCTGGCGTACATCCGTCACTAATTCAACGCAGCGACGAAAGTTTAATAACAGATGGCAAAGAAGGAAGGCTGCAGCACACGATCTCTAACTCCTCTGCGCGTGGTGCGAATGACTTGGTCAGGAACCGTACATGGTTTGCAGTACGAACCGTGAACGATTATAGCTCCGCGCACCTCGGTAGTTTGGTCGTATTGTGCTGGCGTAGCAGTTCCAGAGAGCACGAAGGTCACCTGCCTCGCTGCACTTGCCGCGTTTGCGAAAGAACCGTTTTGCTCAGACAGAAAGAAGTAACTGTGGCACTTGTCATTTGGCGCTGGCATGTGCAATTATATTCAGGCGCAAGTTACAAAACACCAAGTCGTCAACATTTTTGAAAGCCTCTACTGCGGCGTCTTCTATACCCATATCGTGGTTTCGCGACATAAAACCCCAGATGTTATTGTCAGTTCACGCTTCTATTCTACATACTTATGTACTCGTTTTGTGCGTTATTTAGGTTTGAGCAGGATGTTTTGAGTGTCGAGCTGTGATAGTTTTTCTCTCGTGAAGTTCTCTCGTGAAACCTTTACGCGTGAGGTGTGTGCTGCGAGTTTCAAGATGCGTGTCGTTCTTTGCATCACAATACACTAGTTGCGAGAAATTTCAACTTTTTGCACTTGAGGCGAAGCGATGTGCAATAAACGTTCAACAATCTCTATGAAGAAACATTTTACTTTCGTGTTTTAGCGATTGCTATGACACGTGTTTCAGCCAAGTTTTTAAGATAACCATGCGCCACTTGCTAAAACAAACTACCCGGTCGGCACAGGCCAACCCTAATTGGGTTAAAACTTTCACATCTCACGCAATGCGAGTAGTTGAGTTTATTGTGAAACTGACGCGTTCACTTGCGATTCTTTCATCATGTTTTGGCGAAACAAGCATGACCTGTTTCATCAATGATCTGATTTTGAAGCGAACGACAATTCTATACGCGGTGCTGCCGTTTTACTGAGTGTTACGCGCTTGTGCAATAGGGGCTAGTTGCATTTGTGGACACATGCATCATCATTAAATAACTGAGTCAATAACAATCTGGTTGTCATCTCTTTTACCTTCACAACCACGCGATAATTTCCAACAAAAGTGTTTCTGGACAGTGACAAAATTTTAGGTGAAGCCTGAGCAGCCAACCTAGTATATCGATTGTGGTGATTCCCTATAGTCATAATGAAATAAAAGACTTTGTTGTAGGCTGGTAATTTTTTGCCGAGCTTGTGATAAACAGTGTGAGGATTAGTGTGTGTGTTTAATTGAAAAGGCAGAGGGAGAGAGACGATGGTTACACACACCAAGTTGTTGTAGCTTTAGTGAATTGGTTGTAACGCTTATTGCCTTCCGATATTCTTACTGAAATGAGGCAAAAGTCATGATGTGATGTGATGCGCGCGT
>NW_023608610.1:0-27255 GCF_013339725.1 Rhipicephalus microplus | reverse complement strand
TGAAGCGAACGACAATTCTATACGCGGTGCTGCCGTTTTACTGAGTGTTACGCGCTTGTGCAATAGGGGCTAGTTGCATTTGTGGACACATGCATCATCATTAAATAACTGAGTCAATAACAATCTGGTTGTCATCTCTTTTACCTTCACAACCACGCGATAATTTCCAACAAAAGTGTTTCTGGACAGTGACAAAATTTTAGGTGAAGCCTGAGCAGCCAACCTAGTATATCGATTGTGGTGATTCCCTATAGTCATAATGAAATAAAAGACTTTGTTGTAGGCTGGTAATTTTTTGCCGAGCTTGTGATAAACAGTGTGAGGATTAGTGTGTGTGTTTAATTGAAAAGGCAGAGGGAGAGAGACGATGGTTACACACACCAAGTTGTTGTAGCTTTAGTGAATTGGTTGTAACGCTTATTGCCTTCCGATATTCTTACTGAAATGAGGCAAAAGTCATGATGTGATGTGATGCGCGCGTGAAAGATCAACAGTCTCTTTTGGACCATGTTTTGATGCTTAGTGGAACAGCGCATCGTACGACCACCGCATACCACCCACAAACGAACGGGCTGACAGAGCGTCTAAACAAAACCATTGAAGACATGCTTTCGATGTACGTTGACGTCGAACACAAAAATTGGGATACAATCTTGCCTTACATAACGTTTGCATACAACACGGCCAAGCAAGAAACGACCCGCATGACACCTTTTAGCCTCGTTCATGGACGGGAAGTACGAACCATGTTAGATACAATGTTACCGCACGAAGGTGACGACATCATCCCGGACGCCGACACGTTTACAGAACGCGCAGAAGAAGCTAGGCAACTTGCACGTTTACGGATCAGCCAGCAGCAAGACTACGATGCAGGCCGCTACAATGCTCACCGCAGAACAGTCGTCTACCAAACTGGCGACAAAGTATGGGTTTGGACGCCCATACGAAAACGAGGACTTTCCGAAAAAATTGCCCGCAGCTTCCCTCGGGGGAACACTGAGGAGGATGCGGAGCATATATTGGTTAACGGGGTGTTAAAGTGCGACTTACTTGGGTCGATGGCTAAATTGGTTAACGTGGTTGTGAAATGGGGTGTTAAATTGCGACTTACTTGGGTCGATGGCTAAATTGGTTAACGTGGTTGTAGGAGGGGGTGTTAAATGAGTGAACACGTACACACGTATGCGAAAGGGTGGCGCTGGTCAAAGGGACGTCGATCATTGTGTTTGTGGATTCGTTGGAATTCATTTCACCGCGACCTTGGACGTCGACGCACCGTACAAACCAACCGACGAGCGGCAACTGAGCGAGCGAGCGCCGACCTTGAGTATATATACAGCTCGACGGCGCATGCACTGTCGGCTGTTGAATGTTCTCGAAGCGCGACGCCACATGCGCGTCCACTGGAGAATCAGGAGAATTGTAGATGTCGAACGCGGTGTGTAGAGGAGGAAGGGTGCACAGATGGTGGAGGAGTGAAGCACGCGCGTGTGTAGAGGAGGAAGGGATGCACAGATGGTGGAAGAGTGGGCGACGGCGCGACGGCGCATGCGCGCGCGTCAGCTGTCGAATGTTCGAGAAGCGGTGCGGACGGCGCGGACGGCGCGGACGGCGCACTACAAGGCGCGAGTATAAGATGCTTCCGCATCTAAAACTCTTAAGAAGATAATTTGGACCGTACCTGGTTGTGCGACGACTGAGCGATGTCACTTACGAAGTTGTTCCCGACTGTTCGTACAGTACAAGGCGTCGCCAGCACAATCCTGAACTCGTTCACGTAGTCTGCATGAAACCCTACGTCAGCGAGTGATCGCATGATACATTAATTTAGAAAAAAACTGCATTACAGACTGCGCATCGGGGCGATGCGCTTTGGGAGAGAGGCAAATGACGCGTGTCTACATGTAGACGATAACGATGATGGGGCATTTAGTGGGCACGAGGTAGTGGGCCTCTAGCTTCTCTCGAGGCCGAAGTAGACGATCTTGTGACTGAGCTGTTGAGGACACGCTGCTTTCGTCGTCCCAAGGTGTATCTGTGTTTTATTCGCGTTGTACCGCGACAATATATAGCAGTTTCGCGCTTGTAACGGTACAAGACGCAGTATCTGTCTAGTTCATGCCGCTTGTGTGCCTTCACAATATTTCACCTATCGCAGTTTCGTACTCGCAACAAAACAACACTATCTCGTTAGATGACGTCGTTTTTGGTGGTTTCACGACGCCACCTAGCTTAAACTAACATAACTCAACCTAACCTAACCTTCGCACTTCCATTGTTAGAAAATCTTTTACTCACTACTTTACAATGCTTTCTGCAACATTACGACGGTTTCATGCGCTTTCACATTAGATATCGCAGTTTCCGACTTGTATAGCTGAAAAACACTGCATCTCACTAAGTGCCATATTTTAATGCGGTTTTACGACGGTTAATATTGCCACCTACTTCTAGTAGTGGGTCCTATGCCAAGGTGAAGGCACACACCACAGAGAAGAAAGAAGTGCGCGGGACCCCCGCTCTGGCAAACAATATCGACCATTTTCTTATCACATGTCACCGATTCAAAAATCAAAGAAAAAACTGCTTCGAAATTTTATTCAGAAAATTAGAAATTTCACCTAATACTCCCATATTTTGTCTTTTGGGGCCATTTCATTGGGACATAGCGACAGGAACATCTGCGGGCTCTGCAAATTCATATAACACAAGAAGATTACCTTGCTGAGTCAGCCATCAGCTCTCGAATTTTACTAGTCACACACCACTTATTATTTAGCTGATACACTGCAATGATTCAACTTTCAGGAGAATTTTATATAACGATTCCACCACAGATATTCAACAAATTCTATTATTTAATCTCCCCCTTTTTACTTTTTTTTAACATTGCGCCAAATTAATTTCAGAGTCAAAACACAGTAATCATATTCCCCTACTCTAGAAAATTTATAGGTATTTACTTGCATTAAGCACCAGCTTCTTGCCAATCCCCCTTAGTGGCTGAGAGCCACAAAGAAAGAAACCAAGCAAGCAAGCAGCGAACAAGCCCAACCGACGCGCTGGGTTAGAGCCCTGTTGCTAGGACATCAATAAACCTTGTCGACACCCCTGGAGTGACGTGACAATTGGTGGAGGTGCGGGGAAGCCCCTCACGGATGTTTCAGACCCCTCCTGGAAGCGGCCACAAGCCCAGTGCGAGTCCACACTCCCGTTCACCGAACAGCCGCAGGATCAGGGGATTGCCACCCGAAGCTGACCCTACAGTTCACACAACTATGATGAGCACGTCCGTTCAAACCACTCTAAGAGGTACGGGAAACCCCCCGGTGACTCGGTACACCCTCGAAAGTCCACAGGTTCCGACACCGTTTCATAGCACCGAGGTCGAAGACGTCGAGGACTGGTTGGTCGATTTCGAACGCGTGGCTGCTTTGAACGACTGGAACGACGCGGCCAAACTACGGCGTTTACTTCTATTTGGAGGATGGAGCACGTACCTGGTACATGAATCACGAGGAACAGATGACATCGTGGCCCGAATTCCGCCGCTGGCTGTTGGACACTTACAAAAGTGCTGATCGCCACGACCGAGCGGAGCGAGCGATCCAGCCCGCATCCAGATGCCCAACAAAACTGTCATGACCTATGTGGAAGATATGACGCGTCTGTTCCGACGGGCTGATCCAAGTATGACAGAAGAGAAGAAGTTGTGTCACCTGATGCGGGTAGTTAAGCAGCACCTTTTCGCTGGCCTTGTACGGAGCCCTCCGAACACGGTCGCCGAGTTTTTGTCTGAAGCCGTCACGATAGAAAAGATGCTTCAGCATCCATCCACCCTGTATGAGCGGCAAGTGAACACGTCCACTGCTCAAGTTCTCACGACTTTTGGGAGCAACACCGAGTGTCTGCGCGACCTTATCCGCTCTATAGTACGCGAGGAGTGGCAAAAGGCTGCTACACCACCACTACCTACGGTGAGTTCTATTGCAAGTATCGTCAAAAACGAGCTGCATCATGCCTTGCGTGACCCTGTGAGTCTTGATAACACCACACCCACCCCGGCTGATTACCACCGTGCGACTTATGCGGAAGCCTTGAAGCGCCAGCTTCCTCTTCCCCGCTGTTTGTTCAGGCACCTCCTACAGTTTCAGTTCAGTCGGCGCCGCCTCTACGGTACTACGAGAACACACGCACGCCCCCTTCTCTCGTTTACGCCAACCCTGTGCATCTTGCGGAACAACCAGCACACTACCTTGACGACAGACGTGTTTCGCCTCGGAAATCTGATGTTTGGCGCACTCCTGATCACCGACCTTTGTGCTTCCACTGCGGTGAAGCGGACCGTTTGTACCGCCAGTGTCCATACCGGCCCCTCGGGCTGCGCAGCTTTTCAGTACATTCAGCGTCTCCTCGGTATGGCCAGCGACCCCGGGACATTGAGGATTACCTGGCTCAACAGCACATGCCACCGCCTTCTGGACTGCAGCCACCCTCACCGTCGCCGAGGCGCTTTTCATCTTCATCACAGCGCAATGCTGGCGCACGGTCGCCCAGTCCCCGCCGAGAAAACTAACGCAAGCGACCCTTGGAGGCGAGGTCGCTGGCAGTCAACGTGCTGAAGACCTCCGATCGACGCTCACAGTAAAGGGCGTGGATTCGACTGAGCGATATGTGCGGCTTTCTCTGGATATACCGGTGCTGACAGACGGCTGTGCAGTAGGTGCTTTAGTTGATACCGGGGACTCTATCCATACTAAGTGGGAAAATGACCAGACTACAAAAGAAGGTAATCACGCCCTAGCGGTCTCTGTGATTCGAATGGCTGGTGGCCACACCGTCTCTCCGCTTGGAACCTGCACGAGTAGAGTTCGGGTCTGTGGGTATACTTTTGTAGCAAGTTTCCTTGTGCTCCGTGAATGTTCACGCGACGTTATTCTTGGTGTTGACTTCCTGCAGGAGTATGGAGCTGTCATTGACCTTCAAGAGAATCGCATCACCTTCACAGCCGACCGAGCGATCGACAAGCAGGACGACCAACAATTCGCCGACGTTCTTCGTGTTTCTGCTGAAAGTATAACGCTTCCGCCAAGAGCCAGTGTTATTGTCGACGTCACATGCTGTGGATTGCGAAATGGTGAAGCGATTGCAGAAAGTAATTTTGAACACCTGCTGACTCAAGGTGTTTGTGTGGCTAGGAGTATCATACAGCTACGTGATGGCCAATCTCAACTTCTCTTTACAAATTTCAGTAACGAACACCGACACCTTTCCGTGGCACTTCGTTAGCGTTTGCAGATGAATTAGGTACCGTTCCCATCTGCTTCTCGTCAGACGCCGTGGAGGCCACCGACACGTCTCTAAACAATATCGATATTAATTCTAACCTCACACCAGAAAACCAGACAGCACTGCGAAAACTCTTGCTTGAATTCAAGTCATGCTTCGCTACTTCCTCTAAGGTGCGCCAGACTTCGATCACTACCCTATCGGAAAAAAACCAAAGGTGGGCATGGTGTAAACCACCACCCACCATTATAGTGGAATAATGTAGTGGGTGAATAGTGGGAAATGCCCACCATGGCGCATGGTGGGTATGGTGGGTGCTGCAGTGCCGGCAACGCTTGAGCGCGAAATGACGTCAGAATCACCGTGACGAGCTGCCACAAAAAATAAAAAAAGAATTCTATAAAAACGGTATAAAAAACACCCGTCCCGGAAAAAAAACAAGGTGCCCCGGAGGATTGAACGTGCAACCTGCGGATTCCCATTCGAAGACACTAACCACTGCGCCATACCAACATGACGCTGATTGCGTGTTAAATACTTAGTAGGCATACAAGCTTACAGTTCAACTCAAGTTATGTTTTTCGTGTACAACATAGACAAGATCTACACCTGCTACTAAAAACTGCACATTTATTAAACACAAGCAACTGCGGCCAGTAACAATTTCCACTGTGTTAAAGGCACTAGTGCTATTTTTTTTTACAATTCACAACTTCAAGAAAAAAACCATGTGGACTTGGGAGCAGCAACAGTTTACCGGTAGGGTCTGCCACGCTTAATATCCGTTTCGCGCTCGTTCTAAAGGGCGACATCTGCTTACGCTTTATGACGCTTCTAGGCTAATTCCATAGATACGCCTGCCTTATTTATTTGATTGAGTATGGGGATGCTTTTCGCGCAATGTAGAAGGTGGTCGTGCCAGCGCAATGCTGTAGCTCTTTCGCTAAAGCAACAACTACATAACGGCTTGGCCAAAACGAATGCAGTGTGCCGGAAACATTACGCTATCATATTGGTTCACCAAGCATGCGAATTGCCACGTCTGAGTTCTCGTACTAAAGCTAGAGAAGTGCCGGCGAGTGCGACTAGCGGCTGTCGGTGAGAAGACACTTACGTTCTTTGGGAGTGCTTTATTCGCGTCGCATCAATGTTTGTTGCTTCTTGAGCGGACATCATACACAATGAAAAATGCTTCATTTAGGTTAATTACTGCCATGGCTGCGCAGTATTGTCATACTTAATCGTCCAAATCGTGTATTCTGAAACCCGGAAGCACGGATAACTGTGATGTGTGGTGCGCGTTCAAAGTGCGCGCCTTCGAAAAGTGCGCGTCACGGAAAAAAAAAAAAAAAACAAAAGGAGAAATACCAGAGTGCACGTGCGGTGCTGCTTAAACAAGAATGACGACGTTAAAGAGCGTCAAGCACGAGGATGCGTGGCAGGACGTGAAGTAAACAAAAGGTAAAACATCCAATGGGCAGCGAACACGGAGATTTCAAGGCCCAATGGCTTGACACCACGAAACAGTAGTATCTCCAATGAGAACGAGACAAGTGGGCCAGAGCTGAAGCAGGAGCCTGGGGAGACCAGAGCAAGGGGAATTCGAGGCAGGCAGTGCAAGCGGAAGGTCGTCACCGGACCGGGCGCTGAAGATGGGCCGTTGGGTTCCGGACCCGAGCCTACAGGACTTCCACCGGCCGGGGCCTCCTGCTGTCGGGTTCCCGCTCCAAAGGACCGTGGCCATCCGGTCCTGAACTCCTTTCCAGAGCCTGCGGACTTCGGTTCCGGCAGGCGAGCTACAGCCGTCGGGCTCCGGGCCCGAGCTGTGCGCCCAGCTGCTTGACTAGGTCGACCCTAGTTCCCGGACGCGTCGCCACCAGCCTGCGTTCTCTCGTCACAGACGGGTCCACACTCCTAAAGCCAGAGCCACCACGTTCCGGCCTGGTTTCTCGACGTGTCGTCAGCAGCCAGCGTTCCCTCGTCCTCGTCCAGCCCACGCATGACGCAGGAGTCACGGCGTTCCGGTTTTCATCACCGCCGAAAACCAACTTGTGGGTGAGACTGCACCGATACTCTTGCGCTACCCATCACTAGCCCCTTTCGAACGTTGGTTTAGTTACTGACTTTGAACGGTTTTGTTGGGTGTTTACAGATGTGTTTCGTCATGTCCAGTCAACTGTTTATTAAGTGTTTTGTTTTGTGAGGAATCTTTGCCTTTTTTTCTTTTCAATTAAACTTTTTGTGTGTTTCTTGGAAACCGAACGGCTTTGTCCTTATTAACAAAACTCTCTGAGGCTCAGCCCGGGAGAAAAACAAATCAGCAACAAGAACCCTGCATCACAAATTGGCGTCCGCGGCAGGACAAAGTCGTTTGTTTTTCCAGTAGATTTTTTGACGCGGTTAACACGATGACGAACACGTGGGAGTTAATTGAGTTGGCGGATAAAATGGGACTGACGGGAGCGGAGTTTAGAGTATGGTACGCGGAGCGGATGGAGAGGGAGCGTGAGGAACGGGCTGCGATATGTGACGCTAAAAAGCAGCAGATTGCATTGCAAACACACGCTAAGAGAGAGGAGTTCGAGCGAGAAACACGGGCTAGGAGAGAGAAGCTCGAGCGAGAGACACGCGCTAAGAAGGAGCAGCTTGAGCTAGAAATGCGTGAAAAGAAAAGGCTGCTCGAGATAGAGATGCGCGAAAAGAAGAGACTGTTGGAACTAGAATATGAGGATTTGCAGCAGTGGCTTGAGAGGGAAAACGCTGAATATACGTGGTCTGAGAGCCAGAGTAGTCAACCAGTGGATGAGGTGTGCTCTGAAAGCAGTTACATCGGGAGCGATTTGAATTTACGTGAGACTGACCCTGTACCTCGTCATGACCTTTCGCTAGAGAAAGAAACTCTGAAAGAGTATGACAGGGAGGTAAACAGTCAAAAGACTAGGAGACTCGATAAGCTTATTGAAGCGCAGGAATGCTTCGTGAGCATGGAACAAGAACGTTCCATTCAGAGTAAAGGGTATTTTGAAACCTGTGAGAGGTCAAGCGCACTTTATTCAGAGGTAGGATTGCCTCTGAATAGCTCCGCTGAAGGAGCAATAAAAGGTCTCCTAGGTAATGCCGGCGAATGCCATAATGAAAGCTCTGATGTAGCAGCTACCTATTGTTTTGGGCCACTGGAGATAGCAACAGACGCTACGGACATGGTTTTTCACCATGATTATAACTTGCCCATACAGAGAGATGGCTTGTGTTCTCGGGAAATTGTAGATGATGCTTTTAGAAGAATATTGGAGCAAAATGCAAAAGCACTTGTTGAAGAACAGAGAGTAGAGTTGCGATGTAGGTCAGCTATATGTGACAATGAGGGTAATCACGATGACCCAGGCAGAAGGGTTGAAAGTATTGATGAACAAGCAATACAGAAAGCTGAAGGGATGGAAAGTGAACCAGAAGGCAGTAATGGTCCAGCAGGTTATTGTACGAGGAAGGACGCCGACTGGTGCTCTTTGGCATCTTCGGTTGAAGAGGTCGCTTCTGTTAAGATGTCTCAACGATTAGCGGCTTACGAGCTCAAGCAAGGCGTTCGTGGGAAGGATGAAATGATTCAGGCGTGGTTGTACTGGTGCGCCTGGAGGCAACGCCTCCGACTGGCATACAGACATTCCAGCGTGTATGCTTGTGATTTCGAGGTTGGGAACCTGGTGATACACAGCTTTAGGTTCATACGAGCTTACGGTCGAGAATTCTTCCACTGGCTTCCGATTCCTTACTCTTGTCAAATGGTTAGAGCAGTTAAACGTCTTGTACGGGACGCTATAACTTAAGCGTCAAATTCGATTTCCCGCTGGTTTCTTTTGGATCTTGCTTGCGGACCATGGAAGGGTGTTGCTTGTAAATATTGAAGAAGTTACATGCAATGTAACATTAACATGATGTATAGTTTTTGAGATGATAGGGTATATATGATAAAAAAAAAAAAGGGGTGGTGTAATACTAATTTGGGGATTTTCACAATCCGCTAGATGTGTCCATACTTTTTCTCACTTCTTGCGTATTTTGAGGTTAGTGAATGTGGACCTTTGGGCAATGCAGTGAACTGTGTGGCGGACATATGTGGGTAAATTGTGGTGCAGTGCGAAACGTGCACTCAACGGCAGTTTTTTTTTCTTCTCGAAAAAAAAAAACTTTTCTTATTGTTGTTGGTTGAATGTTACGTTCTGTGGACTCGGTGTTCGACGTGAGACATGTCAACGAAGAAGCAGTGTGGTGCCATCGGTGTGATGTGTTGAACTGCGTGGTGCAAATATGTGGTGTAATTGTGACGTAGTGCAGAACGCGCACTCATCGGCAGTTTTTTTTTCTAAAAAAAAAACTTGAATGAAAGGGGGGCGTATGTGATGTGTGGTGCGCGTTCAAAGTGCGCGCCTTCGAAAAGTGCGCGTCACGGAAAAAAAAAAAAAACAAAAGGAGAAATACCAGAGTGCACGTGCGGGGCTGCTTAAACAAGAATGACGACGTTAAAGAGCGTCAAGCACGAGGATGCGTGGCAGGACGTGAAGTAAACAAAAGGTAAAACATCCAATGGGCAGCGAACACGGAGATTTCAAGGCCCAATGGCTTGACACCACGAAACAGTAGTATCTCCAATGAGAACGAGACAAGTGGGCCAGAGCTGAAGCAGGAGCCTGGGGAGACCAGAGCAAGGGGAATTCGAGGCAGGCAGTGCAAGCGGAAGGTCGTCACCGGACCGGGCGCTGAAGATGGGCCGTTGGGTTCCGGACCCGAGCCTACAGGACTTCCACCGGCCGGGGCCTCCTGCTGTCGGGTTCCCGCTCCAAAGGACCGTGGCCATCCGGTCCTGAACTCCTTTCCAGAGCCTGCGGACTTCGGTTCCGGCAGGCGAGCTACAGCCGTCGGGCTCCGGGCCCGAGCTGTGCGCCCAGCTGCTTGACTAGGTCGACCCTAGTTCCCGGACGCGTCGCCACCAGCCTGCGTTCTCTCGTCAGACGGGTCCACACTCCTAAAGCCAGAGCCACCACGTTCCGGCCTGGTTTCTCGACGTGTCGTCAGCAGCCAGCGTTCCCTCGTCCTCGTCCAGCCCACGCATTGACGCAGGAGTCACGGCGTTCCGGTTTCTCATCACCGCCGAAAACCAACTTGTGGGTGAGACTGCACGATACTCTTGCGCTACTCCCATCACTTAGCCCCTTTCGAACGTTGGTTTAGTTACTGACTTTGAACGTTTTGTTGGGTTTACAGATGTGTTCGTCATGTCCAGTCAACTGTTTATTAAGTGTTTTGTTTTGTGAGGAATCTTTGCCTTTTTTTCTTTTCAATTAAACTTTTGTGTGTTCTTGGAAACCGAACGGCTTTGTCCTTATTAACAAAACTCTCTGAGGCTCAGCCCGGGAGAAAAACAAATCAGCAACAAGAACCCTGCATCACAATAACACAAATTGTATGGGCTCGGTCGGTAGGCCTAACCTTTGGTGGAAATCATGGCGGTAGAACATGTAGTGTACAGATCTCAGCTTGGTACACTATATAAAATGCCCACCATTATAAGCCCATCCATCAACTGCTTACTACTTCCCAGCTATATCGCGATGGTGGGTAGAGCTTCTCAGCTTGGTACACCATGTGGCCCACCATAACAAGCACCACCACCATATGCTTAGGGCTTCCCAGCATTATCGCAATGGTGGGCAGTGTCCCATTATTGCCACTATCTAGCCTCTGTTTTCCACCATCATTTCCACTTTACCCATCATCTGTACACCATACCACCCAGTATGTCCCGGCATATCCACCATATGTTCCACTCTACGTCCCACCATATCCAATAATTTACACCATGCCCACTATTATTTCCGCTACGCCCACCATGTTTTTCAGTATCCACCATGGCAATTTTTCCAATAGGGTAGACACAGAATCATCACTTACGAAGACGCCCGCCCAGTACACCAACAGCCTTACCATGTGTCAGCGAAAGAACGAGAAGCCATTCGTACGCAAGTTCGAGAAATGCTTGACGACGGCATCATCGAGCCTTCCAACAGTGCGTGGTCCTCTCCGGTCGTCCTAGTCAAGAAGAAAGACGAAAGGCTACGTTTTTGCGTCGATTACCGGAAGCTGAACAGCGTCACTAAAAAGGACGTGTACCCGCTGCCACGCATCGACGACTCGTTAGACAGATTACGCCGCGCCCAATTTTTCCTCTTTGGATTTGAAAAGCGGGTTCTGGCAGATCGAGGTTGACGAGCGAGATCGCGAGAAAACGGCCTTGTTACCCCTGATGGCCTGTATGAATTTCGTGTCCTTCCTTTTGGTTTGTGCTCAGCGCCCGCAACCTTCCAGCGAATGATGGACACTGTGCTTACTGGTCTGAAGTGCAAACTTGCCTCATATACCTTGATGATGTTGTCGTTTTTTCTGAAACCTTCCAGCAACATCTTCATCGCCTCAGGAGTGTGCTACAGGCTATTCAATCAGCAGAACTTACACTCAAACCGCAGAAGTGTCACTTTGGTTATGAAGAGCTCTAATTCCTTGGCCATGTACTCAACGCGAAAGGAGTCTGACCCGACCCCGACAACTTTGCCGCTGTAGCCGCGTTTCCACATCCTACAGACAAAAAGACTGTTCGGCGCCTTCTGGGCTTGTGCGCCTACTATCGACGATTTATTAGAGGGTTTTCGAAGATAGCGGAACCCTTGACTCGCCTTACACGCGATGACACACCGTTTGTATGGGCTACCGAACAACAGGCTGCTTTTGCCGAGCTACGACAGCGGATGTAGTCAGCCCCTGTTCTTGCGCATTTTGACGATGATGCTAACACAGAGGTGCACACTGACGCCAGTAACATTGGCCTCGATGCAGTGCTCGTCCAGCATCAAACGGCAAAGAACGAGTCATTGCCTTTGCCAGCCGCTCACTGTCCCTTACCGAGGGGAATTACACAACCACAGAGAAAGAGTGTCTCGCAGTAGTGTGGGCGATCACCAAGTTTCGCCCGTACCTCTATGGTCGTCCATTTAAAGTGCGGACGGACCACCATGCCCTCTGCTGGTTGGTAAACATTCGTGATCCCTCTGGACGACTGGCCCGATGGAGCTTGCGTGTACAGGAATTTGATGTTACCATCGTATATTAGTCTGGACGGAAGCATGAAGACGCTGATACGCTGTCGCGTGCACTCATACCTTCAGTCAATCAAGAAGAAGACGACGATGACGGTTTTCTGGGCGCCCTTAGCTCATCTGACTTGAGCAGACGCAGCGGGAGGATGAAGAGATTCGCCCGCTCATAGACTATTGGAGGGTCATAGCGCCGATATACCTCGCCATCTATTCGTGTCATGACGTCTTTCTGCCTCCGAGGTAATGTCCTGTACAAAAAACGCCCGTTCTACGAGCCGCGCTTACCTCCTCGTCGTTCCGAAGGACATGCGGGACGAAGTCCTCTCTGCGTGCCATGACGAGCCCACATCTGGTCATCTAGGTTACTCGCGAACGCTCGCCAGAGTAAGTGAGGCGTACTACTGGCCCGGACTTTCGGCAAGCGTGAAGCAGTAGGTTAAAGCTGTCGGAATGCCAGCGTTGAAAGTCGCCACCAAGCAAGCCGGCTGGATTACTTCAGCCAATTAATTCCACCCCACAAGCCATTTGACCAGTCGGCCATGGACATTCTCGGACCATTTCCTTTATCGTCTGACGGCAGCAAATGGGTCATTGTAGCAACTGACGATTTGACCCGCTATGCTGAGACACAGGCGATACCACGAGCCACGGCTTCTGAGGTAGCACAGTTCTTCTCGTGCCACATTGTTCTGCGCCACGGTTGCTTATCTACAGTGATAACCGACAGAGGAACAGCGTTCACTGCACACGCTTATTGATGAGTTTTTTGGCTAAATAACACTAGGCATCGAACGACGCCTGCTTACCATCCGCAGAGCGACGGCTTAACCAACAGACTAAATAAGACAGTCACAAACATGATCTCAATGTACATCGACGTCCAACACAAAACATGAGCTCGTATTTGCCTTATGTGACGCTCGCTTATAACACGCCATTCAAGAACAACCCAATTTACACCGTTTCTCCTTCTCTATGGCCGCGAAGTTCAGACGATACTGGATGCGATGCTTCCTTATGAAGGCGCTGATCGATTAACAACTGACGCAGAAAATTCGCACAGCGTGCCGAGGAAACGCACCAGCTCGCCCGGCTACACATTGGTCAGCAGCAACAGGTCGATGCACGACGTTACAATATGCGTCACAATGACGTATCTTACAGTCCGGGAGACCAAGTTAGGGTTTGGACCTCTGTTCAAAGCCGTGGCCTCTCCGAAAAGTTGCTCAGCAGATACTTCGGTCCATATAAAGTAATACGCCGCATGAGCGACGTAAACTACGAAGTGGGTTCCGGACGCTACGTCGTCACGATGGGCACAACGAAAAAACCGACCTCTGACATAGTTCACGTGGTGCGCATGAAGCCCTATTTTGCGCGTTCCTAAAAGACCACTTTTTCTGTGTTTTTTTTATTTGTGCTCTGACAATGGCCTCATCATTGGTAAACTCATCGCGTCTAACATTTGATAATTGGTGCCCTTTTTCATTGCTTAACCTACTTTGTTTTGGTTTTTTTTTCAATAACTTTACAACATCGGGACGATGGTCTTTCTTTTTTGGTTGAGGAGGAATATTGCCATCTACTTCTAGTAGTGGGACGTATGCCAAGTTGAAGGCACACACCACAGAGAAGAAAGAAGTGCGCGTGGACCCCCGCTCTGGCAAACAAGCCCAACCGACGCGCTTGGTTAGAGCCCTGTTGCTCGGACATCAATAAACCTTGTCGACACCCCCTGGAGCGACGCGACAATATCTTAACCTAACCTAACATTCGCACTTGTATCTAAAAATGCACCGTAACACTGTTTCGTTCACAATTACGATATTTGCATGACCTCACAATATTTCACCAACTTACTACAGTACAGAACGCTGTATCTCGCTAAATGACAACGTTTTAAAGGTTTCACGATGCCTGCATGCGCTTTCACGAGAGTATCACAATATAGCAGTTTCACACTTGTAACGGTACCAGACGCAGTATATGGCTAGTACATTGCCGTTTTTGTGTGCTTTCACAATGTTTCACATATTGCAATTTCGTACTTGCAACAAAATAACACTCTCTCGTTAGATGACGTCGTTTTTGGTGGTTACACGGCGGTTCCTTGCTTAAACTAACATAACTTAACCTAACACTAACCTTCGCATTTCCATTGTTAGAAAATGTTTTACTCGCTACTTTACAATGCTTTCTGCAACATTACGATGGTTTCATGCGCTTTCACAATAGATATCACAGTTTTCGACTTGTAATGGTGAAAAACACTGCATCTCACTAGCTGACAATGTTTTATAGCGGTTTTAGGACGCTTCAGAACTTAACCTAACCTAACCTTCAGACTTGTATCTAAAACGCTTTGTTACACTGTTTCGTTCAAAATTATGATATTTGCATGACCTCACACTTGTTCACCAACTTAGTACAGTACAGAACGCTGGATCTCGCTAAATGACATCGTTCTTTAAGGTTTCAATGCTTGCATGCGCTTTCACGAGAATATCAATATATAAAAGTTTCGCACTTGTAACAGTACAAGACGCAGTATCTGGCTAGTTCATGCCGTTTTGTGTGCTTTCTCAATATTTCACCTATCGCAGTTTCGTACTCGCAACACAACAACACTATCTCGTTAGATGACGTCGGTTTTTGGTGGTTTCACGACGCTACCTAGCTTAAACTAACATAACTCAACCTAACGCAACCTTCGCACTTTCCATCGTTAGAAATCGTTTTACTCGCTACTTTTCAATGCTTTCTGCAACTTTTACTACGGTTTCAAGCGCTTTGACAATAGATATCGCAGTTTCGACTTTTAGTGATCAAAAACAGTGCATCTCACTAGCTTACATTGTTTATAGCGGTTTTATCACGCTTCATAACCTAACTTAACCTAACTTCACACTTGGTAATATTAAAAAACGCTCTGTTACACTGTTTCGTTCACAATTACGATATTTGCATGACCTCACAATATTTCACCAACTTACTACAGTACAGAATGCTGTATCTCGCTAAATGACATCGTTTTTTAAGGTTAACGATGCCTGCATGCGCTTTCACCTGGAATATCCAATAGTAGCTGTTTTCCAACTTGTAACGGGTACAAGACGTTGTATCTGGCTAGTTGATGCCGTTTTGTGTGCTTTCACAATATTTCACCAATCGCAGTTTCCTACTCGCAACAAAACAACACTATCTCGTTAGATGACGCGTTTTTGGTGGTTTCACAGACGGTACCTAGCTTAAACTTATATAACTCAACCTACCCTTACCTTCGCACTTCTATCCTTAGAAAACGCTTTACTCGTTACTTTACAAGTCTTTCTGCAACATACGACGGTTTCATGTGCTTTCACATTAGATATCGCAGTTTCCACCTTGTAATGGTGAAAAACACTGCATCTCAATAGCTGACATTGTTTAATGCGGTTTTATGACGCTTCATAACACAACCTAACCTAACCTTCGCACTTGTATCTAAAAACGCTCCATACACTGTTTCATTTGTATGGTCGCCCATTCGATGTCGTCACCGACCATCATGCACTATGCTGGCTTTCATCCTTGAAGGATCCCTCAGGCCGTCTCGCCGTTGGGCTCTTCGTTTACAAGACTACGACATCCGCGTGCTGTACCGCAATGGACGCCAGCATGCTGATGCCGACGCCCTCTCGCGCTCCCCTCTGCCTGAAGGTGATGTGCTCTGCTCAGTATCCTCGGCTGCTGTTTCTGCCATTGACGTTGACATAATCGCCACCGAACAGCGAAGGATAATTGGATCGGCCCGCTGATCGACTTGCTCTCTGATCCATCCGCAACGCCATCCACGCGTGCATTGCGTCGTCAAGCTCGCCATTTCGCCATTCGTGACGGCCTTCTACACCGACGCAATTACGACGCCGACGGCCGGCAGTGGTTACTCGTAATACCCCGCAGTCTGCTGTCAGAGATATGTGAATCCTTCCATTCTGATCCGCAATGCGCGCACTCTGGGGTATTCAAAACCTACCATCGCATTCGACAACGCTACTTCTGGCGCGGGATGTACCGCTATGTGCAGCAGTTCGTTCGCTCTTGCCTCACTTGCCAACGCCGTAAACCGTCAGCTCACATGTCGCACGCCAGTCTACAACCGTTACCTTGCCCTGACCGTCCCTTTGGGCGCGTAGGTATCGATTTGTATGGACCACTTCCTCTGACGTCGGCTGGTAACCGCTGGGCCATCGTTGCCGTTGACCATTTAACGCGATAGGCCGAAACCGCCGCTCTCCCTGCGGCTGCTGCGCGCGATGTTGCGTCCTTCCTGCTGCATCGATTTATACTGCGCCACGGACCACCCCAAGAGCTTCTCAGCGATCGAGGCCGTGTCTTCTTGTCGGAAGTCGTCGAAGCCATTCTGACGGAGTGCCATTCTGTCCACCGCAAAACTACTGCTTACCACCCACAGACGAATGGCCTCACCGAACGCTTTAACCGCACCCTCGGCGGCATGCTTTCTATGTACGTCGCTGCCAACCACACTAATTGGGATAATATACTGCCCTTCGTCACCTACGCCTACAACACCGCCCCTCAGAGCACGACTGGTTTTCACCTTTCTACTTGTTGTACGGAAGGCACCCGTCGCACACCATGGACACGATACTCCCGTACACGCCGGATCCATCTGAGTGTACACCTATTTCCGAGACAGCCAGGCTTGCTGAAGAGTGTCGCGAGCTTGCCAAGACTTTTACGACGCAAGAGCAAGGGCGGCAGAAGAGTATCCGTGATGCCAGCGCCACTTCTGAGCCCACGTTCCTTCCTGGTGCGCTTGTATGGCTCTCGATCCCGACCTCTGCCGCTGGCCTCTCTTCCAAACTACGTCCCAAATACGAAGGCCCCTGCCGTGTCATCGAGCGCACCTCACCTGTCAACTATCTGATCGAACCCGTTGAACAATCTTCGGACATGCGCCGCCGTGGGCGAGACATCGTCAACGTGGAGCGCCTGAAGGCTTATTATGACCCGCTCATAATAACAAGCTGTTAGGTCGCCAGGCGGCTCCCTCTTCGACCCCGGGGTAATTGTAGCGAAGCCTCCGAACTATGAAATGGGTCGAACTCTTGAGTACCTTCTAGTGGGGCTACCCAACAAGGACGCCGCTCGCACGGAGAGCCCGTGCTTGGCCGTTACTGTGGCATTGTGCTTGCTCGCTGTGGACCGGCTATTAAACGCCTTAACACGTTAACAATTACGATATTTGCATGACCTCAATATTTTTCACCAACTTAGTACAGTACAGAACGCTGTATCTCGCTAAATGACGTCGTTTTTTAAGGTTTAACGATGCCTGCATGCGTTTCACGAGAATATCAATATATAGCAGTTTTGAACTTGAAACTGTACAAGACGCAGTATCTGGCTAGTTCATGCCGTTTTGTGTGCTTTCACAATATTTGACGTATCGCGGTTTCTTACTCGACACAAAACATCACTTCTCGTTAGATGAAGTCGTTTTTGGTGGTTTCACGACGCTACCTAGCTTAAACTAACATAACTCAACCTAACCTAACCTTCTGATTTCCATCGTTAGAAAACGTTTTACTTGCTACTTTACAATGCTTTCTGCCACATTACGACGGTGTCATGCGCTTTCACAATAGATATCGCAGTTTTCGACTTGTAATGGTGAAAAACACTGCATCTCACTAGCTCACATTGTTTAATGCGGTTTTATGACGCTTCATAACTTACCCTAACGTAACCTTCGCACTTGTATCTAAAAACGCTCTGTTAGACTGCTTCGATCACAATTACGATATTTGCAAGACCTCACAGTTTTTCACCTACTTAGTACAGTACAGAACGCTGTATCTTGCTAAATGACATCGTTCGCCAAGGTTTCAAGATGCTTGCATGCGCTTTCACGAGAATATCACAATATAGCGGTTTCGCACTTGTAACGGTACAATACGAAGTATCTGGCTAATTCACGCCGTTTTGTGTGCTCTCACAATATTTCACCTATCGCAGCTTCGTACTCGAACAAAAGAACACTATCTCGTTATATGACGTCATTTTCGGTAGTTTCACGACGCTACCTAGCTAAACTAACATAACTCAACCTAACCTAACCTTCGCACTTCTAGCGTTAGAAAATGTTTTACTCGCTACTTTACTATGCTTTCTGCAACATTACAACGGTTTCACGCGCTTACACATAAGATATCGCAGTTTCCAACTTGTACAGTTGAAACACACTGCATCTTAATAGCTGACATTGTTTAATGCGGTTTTATGGCGCTTCATATCCCTAACCTAACCTAACCTTCGCACTTGTACCTAAAAACGCTTGTTACACTGTTCCGTTCACAATTGCGTTATTTTCGTGACCTCACAGTTGTTCACCAACTTACTACAGTACAGAAGGCTGTATCTCGCTAAATGACATCGTTCTTAAGGTTTTACGATGCCTGGCATGCGCTTTTCACGAGAATATCAATATATAGCAGTTTCGCACTTGCAACGGTACAAGACGCGGTATCTGGTTAGTTCATGCCGTTTTGTGTGCTTTCACAATATTTCACCTATCGCAGTTTCGTACTCACAACAAAAGAACACTATCTCGTTAGATGACGTCGTTTTTGGTGGTTTCACGATGCTACCTAGCCTAAACTAACATAACTTAACCTAACCTAACCTTCACATTTCAATTATTAGAAAATGTTTTACTCGCTACTTTACAATGCTTTCTGCAACATTACGATGGTTTCATGCACTTTCACAAAAGATATCGCAGTTTTCGACTTGTAATGGTGAAAAACACTGCATCTCACTAGCTGAGAATGTTTATAGCGGTTTTATGACGCTTCATGACTTAACCTAACCTAACATTCGCACTTGTATTTAAAAACACTCCGTTACACTTTTTCATTCACAATTACAATATTTGCATGACCTCACAATATTTTACCAACTTACAACAGTACAGACGATGTATCTCGCTAAATGACATCGTTTTTTAAGGTTTCACGATGCCTGCATACGCTTTCAAGAGAATATCACAATACAGCAGTTTCGCACTTGTAACGATACAAGACGCAGTATCTGGCTAGTTGATGCCGTTTTGTATGCTTTCAGAATATTTCACCTAATGCAGTTTCGTACTCGCAACAAAACAACACTATCTCGTTAGATGACGTCGTTTTTGGTGGTTTCACGACGCTACCTAGCTTAAACTAACATAACTCAACCTACTCTAACCTGCACACTTCCATTGTTAGAAAATGTTTTACTCGGTACTTTTCAATGCTTTCTGCAACATTACAATGGTTTCATGCGCTTTCACAATAGATATCACAGTTTCCGACTTGTAATGGTGAAAAACACTGCATCTCACTAAGTGACATTGTTTAATGCGGTTTTATGACGCTTCATAACTTAACCTAACCTAACCTTCGCACTTGAATCTAAAAACGCTCCGTTACACTGTTTCATTCATAATTAACATAATTTGCATGACCTCACATTTTTTACCAACTTGTACAGTACAGAACGCTGTATCTCGCTAAATGACATCGTTTTTCAAGGTTTTACGATGCTTGCATGTGCTTTCACGAGATTATCACAATATAGCAGTTTCACATTTGTAACGCTACAAGACGCAGTATCTGGCTAGTTCCTGCCGTTTTGTGTGCTTTTCACAATATTTCACCTATCGCAGTTTCGTACTGGCAATAAAACAACACTATCTCGTTAGATGACGTCGTTTTTAGTGGTTTCACGATGCTACCTCGCTTAAACTAACATAACTCAACCTAACTTGACCTTCGCACTTCTATCCGTAGAAAACGTTTTACTCACTACTTTACAATGCTTTCTGCAACATTACGACTGTTTCATGCGCTTTCACATTAGATATCGCAGTTTCCGACTTGTATAGGTGAAAAACACTGCATCTCACTAAGTGCCATATTTTAATGCGGTTTTACGACGGTTCATATTGCCACCTACTTCTAGTAGTGGGTCGTATGCCAAGGTGAAGGCACACACCACCGAGAAGAAAGAAGTGCGCGTGGATCCCCGCTCTGGCAAACAATATCGACCGTTTTCTTATCACATGTCACCAATTCAAAAATCAAAGAGAAAACTGCTTCGAAATTTCATTCAGAAAATTAGAAATATCACTTAATACTCCCAATATTTTGTCTTTTGGGGCCATTTTATTGGGACATAGCGATAGCAACATCTGCGGGGCTCTCTGCGGATTCATATATAACACAAGAAGATTACGTTGCTGAGTCAGCCATCAGCTCTCGAATTTTACTAGTCACACTACCAATTATTATTTAGTTGATACACTGCAATGATTCAACTTTCAGGAGAATTTTATATAACGATTCCACCACAGATATTCAACAAATTCTATTATTTATCCCCTCCCCTTTTTTTCTTGTTTTTAACATTGCGCCAAATTAATTTCCCAATTCAAACACAGTAATCATATTCCCCTAATCTAGAAAATCTATAGGTATTTACTTGCATTAAGCACCGGCTTCTTGGCCAATCCCCTTAGTGGCTCAGAGCCACAAAAGAAAAGAACAAGCAAGCAAGCAAGCAAACAAGCCCAACCGACGCACTTGGTTAGAGCCCTGTTGCTCGGACATCAATAAACCTTGTCGACACCCCCCTGAAGCGACGTGACAATTGGTGGTGGTGCGGGAAAGCCCCTCACGGATGTTTCAGACCCCTCCTGGAAGCGGCACCACAAGCCCAGTGCGAGTCCACACTCCCATTCATCGGACAAGCCGCAGGATCAGGGGATTGCCACCCGAAGCTGACCCTACAGTTCAACAAGTATGATGAGCACGTCCGTTCAAACCACTCTAACAGGTACGGGAAACCCACCGGTGACTCGGTACACCCTCGAAAGTCCACAGGTTCCGACACCGTTTCATGGCACCGAGCTCGAAGACGTCGAGGACTGGTTGGTCGATTTCGAACGCGTGGCTGCTTTGAACGACTGGAACGACGCGGCCAAACTACGGCGTGTTTACTTCTATTTGGAGGATGAAGCACGTACCTGGTACATGAATCACGAGGAACAGATGACATCGTGGCCGAATTCTGCCGCGGCTGTTGGACACTTAGAGAAGTGCTGATCGCCACGACCGAGCGGAGCGAGCGATCCAGGCCCGCATGTAGAAGCCCAACGAAACTGTCATGACCTATGTGGAACATATGACGCGTCTGTTCCGACGGGCTGATCAAGTATGACAGAAGAGAAGAAGTTGCGTCACCTAATGCGGGGAGTTAAGGAGCAGCTTTTCGCTGGCCTTGTACGGAGCCCTCCGAACAGGTCACCGAGTTTTTGTCTGAAGCCGTCACGATAGAAAAGATGCTTCAGCATCGATCCACCCTGTATGAGCGGCAAGTGAACACGTCCACTGCTCAAGTTCTCACGACTTTTGGGAGCAACACCGAGTGTCTGCGCGACCTTATCCGCTCTATAGTACGCGAGGAGCTGCAAAAGGCTGCTACACCACACTACCTATGGTGAGTTCTATTGCAAGTATCGTCAAAAACGAGCTGCATCATGCCTTGCGTGACCCTGTGAGTCTGGATAACGCCACACCCACCCCCGCTGAATACCACCGTGCGACTTATGCGGAAGCTTTGAAGCGCCCAGCTTCCTCTTCCCCGCTGTTTGTTCAGACACCTCCTACAGTTTTAACTTCAGTCGGCGCAGCCTCTACAGTACTACGAGAACACACGCACGCCCCCCTCCCCTCGCTTTACGCCAACCCTGTGCATCCTTGCGGAACAACCAGCACACTACTTGACGACAGACGTGTTTCGCCTCGGAATCTGATGTTTGGCGCACTCCTGATCGCCGACCTTTGTGCTTCCACTGTGGTGAAGCGGACCGTTTGTACCACCAGTGTCCATACCAGCGCTCGGGCTGCGCGGCTTTTCAGTAAATTCAGCGTCTCCTCGGTATGGCCAGCGACACCGGGACATTGAGGATAACCTGGCTCAACCAGCGCATGCCACCGCCTTCTGGACGGCAGCCACCCTCACCGTCGCCGAGGCGCTTTTCATCTTCACCACAGCGCAATGCTGGCGCACGGTCGCCCAGTCCCCGCCGAGAAAACTAACGCAAGCGACCCTTGTAGGCGAGGTCGCTGGCAGTCGACGTGCTGAAGACCTCCGATCGACGCTCACAGTAAAGGGCGGGGATTTGACTGAGCGATATGTGCGGCTTTCTCTGGATATACTGGTGCAGTAGGTGCTTTAGTTGATACCGGGGCTGACTATTCTATACTAAGTGGCAAAATGACCAGACTACTAAAGAAGGTAATCACGCCCTGGCATGGCTCTGTGATTCGAACGGCTGGTGGCCACACCGTCTCTCCGCTTGGAACCTGCACGAGTAGAGTTCGGGTCTCTGGTTGTACTTTTGTAGCAAGTTTCCTTGTGCTCCGTGAATGTTCACGTGACGTTATTCTTGGTGTTTAATTCCTGCAGGAGTATGGAGCTGTCATTGACCTTCAAGAGAATCGCATCACCTTCTCAGCCAACCGAGCGATCGACAAGCAGGACGACCAACAACGTGCCGACAATCTTCGATTTTCCGCTGAAAGGGTAACGCTTCCGCCAAGAGCCAGTGTTATTGTCGACGTCACATGCTGTGGATTGCAAATTGGTGAAGCGATTGCAGAAAGTAATTTTGAACACCTGCTGACTCAAGGTCTTTGTGTGGCTAGGAGTATCATACAGCTACGTGATGGCCAATCTCAACTTCTCGTTACAAATTTCAGTAACGAACACCGACACCTTTTCCGTTGCACTTCGTTAGCGTTTGCAGATGAATTAGGTATCGTTCCCATCTGCTTCTCGTCGGACGCCGTGGAGGCCGCCGATACGTCTCTAAACAATATCGATATTAATTCTAACCTCACACCAGAAAACCAGACAGCACTGCAAAAACTCTTGCTTGAAATCAAGTCATGCTTCGCTACTTCCTCTAAGGTGCGCCAGACTTCGATCACTATAGCACAGAATCATCACCTACGAAGACGCCCGCCCAGCACACCAACAGCCTTACCGTGTGTCGGCGAAAGAACGAGAAGCCATTCGTACGCAAGTTCGAGAAATGCTTGACGACGGCATCATCGAGCCTTCCAACAGTGCGTGGTCCTCTCCGGTCGTCCTAGTCAAGAACAAAGACGGAATGCTACGTTTTTGCGTCGATTACCGGAAGCTGAACAGCGTGACTAAAAAGGACGTGTACCCCTGCACGCATCGACGACTCGTTAGACAGATTACGCACGCCCACTATTTTTTCTCTTTGGATTAAAAAGCGGTACTGGCAGATCGAGGTTGACGAGCGAGATCGCGAGGGAAAACGGCCTTTGTTACCCTGATGGCCCTGTATGAATTTCGTGTCCTTCCTTTTGGTTTGTGCTCAGCGCCCGCAACCTTCAGCGAATCATGGACACTGTGATTACTGGTCTGAAGTGGCAAACTGCCTGTATACCTTGATGATGTTGTCGTTTTTTCTGAAACCATCAGCAACATCTTCATCGCCGCAGTAGTGTGCTACAGGCTATTCAATCAGCAGATCTTACACTCAACCACAGAAGTGTCAACTTTGGTTATGAAGAGCTCAAAGTCCTTGGCCATGTAGTGAACGCAAAAGGAGTCCGACCCTACCCCGACAACTCGCCGCTGTAGCCGCGTTTCCCAATCCTACATACAAAAAGACTGTTCGGCAATTTCTGGCTGGTGCGCCTATATGGACCGATTTATTAGAGGGTTTTTCGAAGATAGCGGAACCCTTGACTCGCCTTTCACGCGATGACACACCGTTTGTATGGGCTACCCAACAACAGGCTGCTTTTGCCGAGCTACGACAGCGGATGCAGTCAGCCCCTGCTCTTGGCGCATTTTGCGATAATGCCTGACACCAGAGGTGCACACTGACGCCTGTAACAGTGGCCTCGACGCAGTGCTCGTCCAGAATCCACACGGCAAAGAACGAGTCATGCCTATGCAGCTGCTCACTGTCCCGTACCGAGGGGAATTACACGACCACAGAGAAAGAGTGTCTAGCAGTAGTGGGGCGATCACCAAGTTTCGCCCGTACCTCTATGGTCGTTCCATTTAAAGTGGTGACGGACCCACCTTCCCTCTGCTGCTGGGTAAACATTCGTGATCCCTCTGGACGACTGGCCCGATGGAGCTTGCGTCTACAGGAATTTGATGTTACCATCGTATATAAGTCTGGACGGAAGCATGAAGACGCTGATACGCTGTCGCGTGCACCCATACCTTCAGTCAATCAAGAAGAAGACGACGATGACGGTTTTCCCTGGGCGCACTTAGCTCCTTGACTTGAGCAGACGCCAGTCGAGAGGATGAAGAGATTCGACGCTCATTGACTATCTGGAAGGTCATAGCGCCGTTATACCTCGCCACCTATTTCGTGTCATAACGTCTTTTTTGCCTCTGAGGTGATTTCTGTACAAAAAAATGCCCGTTTACGAGCCGCGCTTACCTCCCTCGTCGTTCCAAAGGACATGCGGGACGAAGTTCTCTCCGCGTTCCATGACGAGCCCCATCTGGTCATCTAGGTTACTCGCGAACGCTAGCCAGAGTAAGTGAGGCGTACTATGGCCGGACTTTCGGCAAGCGTGAAGCAGTACGTTAAAAGCTGTCGTGAATGCCAGCGTCGAAAGTCGCCACCAAGCAAGCCGGCTGGATTACTTCAGCCAATTGATTCACCCCCACAAGCCATTTGACCAAGTCGGCATGGACATTCTCGGCCCATTTCCTTTATGGTCCGACGGCCACAAATGGGTCATTGTTGCAACTCACTATTTTGACCCGCTATGCTGCGACACAGGCTGATACCACGAGCCACGGCTTCTGAGGGTAGCACAGTTCTCATGTGCCATATTGTTCTGCGCCACGGTGCTCCATCTACAGTGATAACCGACAGAGGAACAGCGTTCACTGTACGCTATTGGATGAAGTTTTTTGGCTATAACACTAGGCATCGAACGACGGACTGCTCACCATACGCAGAGCGACGGCTTAACCAAGCGACCTAAATAAGACAGTCACAGACATGATCTCCATGTACATCGACGTCCAACACAAAACAGGGATCGCATTTTGCCCTTATGGGAGTTCGAGAAACAACCTATTTACACCGTTTCGCCTCTCTACGGCCGCGCAGTTCAGACGATGCTGGATGCGATGCTTCCTATGAAGGCGCACTGATCGATAACAACTGACGCAGAAGAATTGCAGAGCGTGCCGAGGAAAACGCGCCAGCTCGCCCGGCTACACATTGGTCAGCAGCAACAGGCTCGATGCACGACGTTCCCAATATGCGTCACAATGACGTATCTTACAGTCCGGGAGACCAAGTTTGGTTTCGGACCCCTGTTCGACGCCGTGGCCTCTCCGAAAAGTTGCTCAGCAGATACTTCGGTCCATATAAAGTAATACACCGCGCGAGCGACGTAAACTACGAAGTGGTTCCGGACGCTACGTCGTCACGATGGGCACAACGAAAACAACCGACCTCTGAGGCACACACCACAGATTGGCAACGGCGACAGTGCAACGAAGCCTCGCTCTTGTACTTACGCACGATTTTCTACTACGCAGTTATCCGAGCTTCAACGCATCCGACAAGGATCCGTGGACATCAGCCGCTTTATCGTGGAAGCAAGCCTGCTGCGCTGTCTCTGCCGACAGTGTGGAACGGCGGTCATCAATCTGTCTTTGCATTGCGGAGATACTTACACTGGTGCTCCGCTAGAGGGCTTCACATCGGCTGCCATCATATAAAGAAGCCGAGGCTCACGGTTGGACACCATTGGCAACGGCGACAGTGCAAAACGAAGCTCCGCTCTTGTACTTACGCCGATTTTCTACGCAGTTAGTATCCGAGCTTCAACGCATCGACAAGGATCCGTGGACATCAGCCGCTTTATCGTGGAAGCAAGCTGCTGCGCTGTCTCTGACGACACGTGTGGAACGGCGGTCATCAATCTGTCTTTGCATTGCGGAGATACTTACACTGTGCTCCGCTAGAGGGCTTCACATCGGCTGCCATCATCATATAAAGAAGCCGAGGCTCACGGTTGGACACCATTGGCAACGGCGACAGTGCACGAAGCCTCGCTCTTGTACTTACGCACGATTTTCTACCTACGCAGGTTAGTAAATAACCCCTTTCCTTGCGTCTGCACTGCCGTTGTACTGTCGTCGCTGCCATAATTTTCGCTTATTATCATCTCTGCGTCTAATCGTGTTGCACATATCTGTACTGCCTTGCTCGATTTTGGGCAATGCCTACTACTGCTGAGCTAGAAAAAAATCTTGATCTTGAGGCTAGACTGAACGAATGTCCTGATAATTTTGGTTGATGCATCTTTAACAAGTTCATCGTCAAAGCACAGCTATCAGGTGTGAACTTCGCTGACATCAATAAACAAATAGGTGAGCTGGTAGCTACTGCCGAGTACGTGAATGGTGTCGTAGAAAGTTTGCAGAGAGATAACGCCTCTCTGATTGCTGAGAACAAGGCGTTAAAAGCACAAAATGCGGCATTATCTCTGAAAGTCTCACAAATGGAGCAATATTCCAGGATTATAACGTCGAGATCAAGGGAATCCCGGTGACAGGAGGTGAAAAACTGCGTTGCGATTATGCAAGCTATAGGTGATAAGATTGATTGTAACTGGCACCCACTGATCTCGACGTTGTTCCGTGTCTCGACCGTGAAAGCTGCGCAAAGAATTTGCTAGCCCGC
>NW_023608609.1:0-28197 GCF_013339725.1 Rhipicephalus microplus | reverse complement strand
TAGGTCAATAGAAGAGAAGTACTCCGCACCTTGCAGGCTGTCAAGGGCATAGTCGATTCTCGGTAAGGAGTAAACGTCCTTTCGAGTTATTTTGTTAAGACGACGGTAGTCAACACAGAAGCGAATTGACCCGTCCTTCTTCTTAACGAGAACGGCTGGAGATGCCCAGGGGCCATTCGAAGGCTGGGTGACGCCACGCTTGAGCATGTCAGCTACTTGGTCACCGATAACCTGGCGCTCTGTCACGGACACGCGATAAGGTCTTTGACGCAGTGGTGCATTTGTTCCCGTGTGTATGCGGTGACACACAGCTGATGTGCGGCCGAGGGGACTATGCTGGCAGTCAAAGGAAGAACGGAACATGTTCAGGGGTCGTAGAAGCTGAGCACGTTGCGAAACGGTTAACGTGTCGACGACGGAGCTGCTCAGTATGTGAAGTATAGTATTCTGTGGCGAAGAGGCACACGTCAATCCAGCGACTTCGTGTTCGGCGAAAGAAACAGTTGGCATGTCAATAATTGCAGAAGGGTCGAGACTGTAAACACGCCCGACGCACTCACCCCAAAGTAGTGTTACAGGAGATGACAGCAGATTCGAGATGAGCATTTTGCTGACACCGTCATGAAGTTTCAAAAGGGTTGATTTAGCGGCGAACACTTGCGACGAACGAAAACGGCAGATGGCGTGAAAATAGCACTAGACTCGGCGAGCGCGTTGCAAGAGACCATGGCAAGGGCAAAAGAGTGCGACGGTATCGTAACGTCTTCATCAACGAATAGTTTGTCCCCGGTTTCGACAGTGTCGTGTAAAGTAGCTTCGCTAAACACTTCAAATGCTACCTCAGCACGCGAGCAGTCGATGACGGCCTTATTAGCGGAAAGAAAGTTCCAACCCAAAATGAGGTCGTGGGAGCAGGAATCCAACACTAATATTTCGACGACAAAGATAAGGCCTTCAATCGCAATGCGAGCAGTACAGGCAGCGGCCGGCTGACGTGCTCAGCGCTTGCTGTACGAAGCGATATACTTGCTTGTGGCGTCATGACATTTTTGAGCAAGCGGCAGAGTCTGGCACTGATCACTGAAACTGCGGCACCAGTGTCGACGAGAGCGAGTGCAGCGACGCCGTCCACATATAGGCCCAGTACATTCGTTGGTGAAGAAAGAGGCCTTGGTCTTTTCGCGGGTGTCTCAGTTCCTGCCTCTGAAAACTGCGGCAATCAGTTTGCCCGCTCCGGCGGTGAAGGACGACGACGCATCAGTGATGGCGAGCGGCGTCGAGGTAGTGGGCATTCCTCTTCACTACATATGTAACGAGTATAACATTTTGACCTCCAAGGTGGTGCGTTCTTGTGCGTTGTTGAACAATAAAAAATAGTGCTCAATGTACATGCCAATGGCTGCTAATGGGGAAGGAGAGACAGGGGCATACGGCTTTCAGTTACCGCGCACGCTGCGATCCCCATTAGCAGCCATTGGCACGTACATTGAGCACTACCTGACAAGAAAGGGTTGCTATGTAATACTCGCTGGGCGTAACCTTCATAGTTTCAGAAAGATTTAGCGAGTGCTGAGCCGCAGTTCCATGAATACAATTAACTAGCATATACCATGAATGAACTCGAGGTGGTTAAAGGTGGGAAGTAGATACAGAGTGCAAGGCGTAAGAAAGTGTGCGTGTGCCACCTCTCGTTTAGTCCTTGGAAGTTCCGCTGGATGGCGGTGCTTCTATATGGGGAATATGTGATGAAAAGATGTGAGATGGCGGTACTTGGAGTGTTGAATAGATGGACGAACGGACACAAAGATAGATGCATGGATTTACGCATGAACGGACGCAGGGTCAGATGCATGGACGAACGCAAGGACGGACGCACGAACAGACGCCCGCACGGACGGGCAGATGGACGCATGGACGCTCACACAGACGGACGCATGGACGGATGGAAGCAAGAACGAATGGATGGATGAATGCTTCGCCCCACTCTCCATCATTCACTCCGTGGATATGCTGCCAATTTTTTCTAAACGCCACAGAGATGTTAGTTGAGAAACTTTTTTTCGCTTTTAAGATTTTATGTTCTGTCCACTTTCATCAAGTTTCACGACCAGATTTATCTTGAAAAGATGGATGTCTGTAATGAATCTCTATCGCACCTTTGCTTCCATATCTTTAATCACCCTTCGATGGGGCTGTACGTTATCATTTGAGCTGTACTAACGATGACATCGTCCTTCAAATTTTCGTTATGATGACCTTTCCATACTTTTTCAGACATGCTCAACTCAGAATAAGAATGCGCTAAAGTGTGCCCTTGATGACTTAAAAAATTGAGAAAGGACTAGCACTTATTTTGCACGCACATAAGAAGGTAAGCTTTGGTGTGTAGACCTGCAGTTAAAGTTGAATTAATGTCATGTGTGCCGGGCGCACTACTGCGTGCACAAAAAGAGCTCCTTTCATCAAGTCGGCTCATTCCAAGACAATAAAGAGAAACATCGCAACACGTTGTTTAGATTTGGCGCTTCGTAGGTCCTACATTCACAGTGTGCAAGATGGTTATGATCTCCAATAGGAGACAATTTTTTTAGCTGGTTTCTCTGGGTCGGTCATTGTGCCTGTTGCTTAGATGCCTCTTAGGAAGATCAAGATTTGCTACTCAAAAGATGCTCTTAAGTCCCTGGGGGACCGGCAGAGGCAAGCTGTGGTGCGGTACATGCACAAGGTAACATGCAGCCTGAAAAAAATTGGCTAGTCGGTTAAACGCGCTGCTGATTTTCGTGGCCCCGAAGAAGCTCGCTCAGCAGAACCGATGTACCACCTTTGTGGAGCAAAAGTAGGGCTGCCTAAAAATCAATAAGAAGCATTTTTTCTAGTGTGAAAAGCCTACTTCGGCAAAACAACATCGTTTGGGCGATGGAGCCTATATTGGTGTTTCGTCTACAGTCTGCAACGATGCTTTACAGTGTGTTTAGAAAAAGTATTTAACAATTTGTTTAGAAAAAAGTTCAGATTTTGAGTACTTTGTACTCAACTATAGGAAAGCACTACTGTCGTTTTTACAAGGGGTAGTCTACATCGGACGGACAGAGCACTGCCTCAACGACCCACTCAGAGAACAGGAAAGAAATCTTAATAATATGCAAAGAAGTCACCTTGTATACCACTGCTTGCCTTTCCCGCATTGTGAACCACAATTCTGGTATGGAATAATTTTAGCCTGAAGTAAAGAAAACATCGCTTGCTAGACCATTTTTCGCTAGACCCTTTTTACAATGCCCTTCTCAAATGCTCTTTTTAAAAAGACTTTTTTAAAAAATGCCAGACCCTTCCTAATTAATTAGCAGGTCCCGAGTGCTTGAACGAAATCTTTATTGTGCTGTACAGTGCTAAATGTCAATTTTTTTCTCACCTGGTCTGAATTTTTAATGTTGTCGTGACGGTGCCACTGCGCAGGATATTGACCTATAAAGTGGGGGTCTTGCTTCACTAAAGGTGATTGTTGGTGTATGCTTTTCTTCGTCTGTTTCTTCCTGCGTGTCATGATTTGTTGCGCTCTCACGATGTTTTTAATGTCAAAGCACCAACTCGCAACACACTGAATCCTTTTGTGGTACGAGAACAGTGACGTCAAGAAATCAGGAAGCACAACAAAAATGGCAAGCTTGATCGTAAGCGTGGAAGCACAATACATGAAAATACTTGCAGGCTGTGTCTGCACGTGTCGCTAAGCCACACGTAATAAATAAGCAGGGGCTGTCGCAGTAACCGGTACTGGTATGTTCAAGACTCATTTGACGAAAACTTTCCAGAAGCACATCGGGAATTCTCGGCTATACGTTCATCGTTTTCATGCTACTTGTACGGCTTCACGAACATCTTTTTATGTTATATTTAACACAAAAGTGTTTTATGCCGGCTTCACCCAGGCTTCAGTGACGTATTTTCATCAGAAATATGATGTTTGGCAAAAGTAGCGTTATTAAATGAATAAGAAAAATTGGTCAGCTCCCACGTACCGTAAAATTGATTATATGCGAAGCACGAATGAGGAAGGTTGATATGTCCCTTTAAAATAAGCTCAACGGTACGAGGCGGAGGTAAATTATGGCATACATGAATTCCATGTCATGCTTATCATGTTTCGACGTGTCGTTTACCCTCGTCATTTATTCACGTCACCTGATACCAAATTTCGTACATGTGGAGCTAGCGAAACAGCCGCGAGCGTGCTATGAGCGTAGCGTGCAGTCATGGTTTACATGACATGCATGCCATTATTATCATGTTTAGACATGTCATTTTCCTTCATTGTCTGTTCACGTCGCGTAATACCAAATTGGATATATGTGGAGCTAGCGAAATGGCCGCGACTCCATCATGAGTGTCGCATGTGTTCATGTTGTTACAAAACACGCTTCTCATCATTATCATGTTTCCACCACTCACAAACCTTCGTTGTCCATTCACGTCCCGTAACACCAAATATGGTATATGTGAAGCTAGCGTAACGACGGTGAGCGCCTCATGAAGGGCCCAGTATACTCCGATGTAATCTTGAAACGCGAGCGCGCTGGGCGCAGCGACTCTACGCTAAAGAATTGGCCTGTATCTGCATGTTTCACTGCTAATGTCTTCAAAAGACGATAGTCTTTCGTGTGGAGAGAGTGAACAAAACGTTTATTCGATGTTCTGCGCGAGGAAATCGGTTAATAGTATTCTGAAAGCGCTGCGTTAGAGTCTTGATCCGTGCAGTGAAGGCAACCGAGCGTATCGAGACACGTTAGACACGAGCGCTATCTGGCAGTTATCTTCAAAAACGAAGGAAGGCGTGTGCGCCCACAAAAGAAGATGCACGCCTGTCTCGGTGGAGATAAGGTGTAGAACGCAAAGTGACGGGGCAGGTGCCATCACCGTGTCGTCTTAGCAAAGCGTTGGAAACACTTGCCTTTTTGAGCACCACGTTGCAGTGTCAGCGCAGCGTGGTAAACGCTACGGCCTTGAAATTACTTATGTGTGCCTTCTCTAGTATGAAGAAACACATACAAAACATCGATATGCTGTTATGGTGTCTCAGATATGCGCAATAATTGCTTTTTAATTGACAATCACACAAGTATGAACGCTAAAACTTGAGCAATATTGGTGGGCGCTCCAGATGGGGTTTGCCTTTTGGGGTATCGTTTGGTGCCGTTACGCGTATCGTTACGGCGGACAAACAAAATGTACAGGGAGACAGACAGACTTTGGGGTCTTGAAAAACGTGAGTATTCTGTAGTCTGACGCTGTGCGCGAGCAGCGTCTGTCGGCGCGGCCCAGCGGGAAATGGTGCGAAATGGGACATGCTGCACTTAGTGCTGAGTGCCGACGCCGTTGCCTATAGAGTAACAGTTAACATAAAGAGTGTTCATTGGCTGCCTCTCACGGCCCATGAATACAGTGCCATGAATACAGTGAACTAGTATATACCATGAACTCGAGGTGGTTAAAGGTGGTAAGTAGACACGAAGCGCAAGCCGTAAGAAAGTGTGTGTGTGCCACCTCTCGTTTAGTCCTTGGAATGTCCGCTGGATGACGGTGCTTCTATGTGGGGAATATATGATCAAAAGACGCGAGATGGTGGTACTTGGAGTGTTGAATAGATGGACGAACGGACACACAGATAGATGCATGGATGGACGCATGAACGGACGCAGGGACGGACGCACGAACAGACGCCTGCACGGACGGGCGGATGGACGCATGGACGGTCACACAGACGGACGCATGGACGGGCGGAAGCAAGAACGAACGGACGGACGAATGCTTCGCCCCACTCTCTATCATTCACTCCGTGGATATGCTGCCAATTTTTTTTCAATTGCTTTGCTGCGTGCTCGAGTAAGCGTTCCATTGCGTATGACAGCGTTACTACTACACGTCGAACTAATGAAAAAATCCGCAACTTGTAAACCATGCAATCAGGTTTTATTGTGCAATACCACATATAAAGCCCACCTACAACTACTGTTAAAGATAAAAACTGGGCAAAACCACCACCTGTATACTAACGAGAAATAATCAAGTGACAATAACTAAAACGTGTTTCTCATGAATAGCCCTCACAGTGACTAGACCAAACATGATATCGTAAATTAGGCAGCGCTTTTTTCATACAGGAGAAAAGCTCCCCTTCAATTCAATAACGGTAAAGAACCCCAGGTGGTCGAAATTTTTGAAGCCCCCCCCCCCCTACGACGTCTCTCAATCGTGGTTTCGGGACGTTAAACACCACATAACAATAAATCAATTTGGATTGTGTAATCCACCATTCACCGGGAATATAGACAACTTTCAATCTCCAAATCATAACGTAATGGTTAGCGAAGTTCGTAAAGTGTACTTTCATTTATGCCTAACATGATTCCCGTATTCGGAACTGCAAGTCATCAAAATTATTTCCCAATAGAAGTGTAGTTAGAGCTGATTCATTGCAAGACTAGTGAAGTAGCGAACAGAATCAACGAGCGGTTATAAGATATTGTACAAAGAAGAGTAGCTCTAACATACCGTGATACACCTCTATGACTTCTCTTTTTTCCAACGTAAACAAAAAAGGTGGAAGACACTCTTCGGATATTCCTCAATCTTGTGTAGACCCACGTAACGATGGCGAGGGAGGCCCAAGTTTTTCTTCACACCACGGCGATCTCGCCCCCACCCCCACGAGGACAGCTGGTATTAGACCGCCGCAGCGCCAAGTCTCATTTGCCCAAGACATGCATTACATACTGCTAGGAGAACGGGACATTAGTAAAGTTAGAAAAATTTTATTACTAAAATACCTGAACTTTATCTTCGTCACTCTTTCAAAGCACAAGCCGCTTTCAGCAAGAGCACCCCACACCGACTTCTTCTTTAAAAATGGGAAAAATACGCTTGTAGCACGGGAGTGGTGAAAGACGGTCTGAGCCGAATTTTTTTCGCCATAACAGCCGCAAAAGTGAGAGTAAATAGAAAAAGAAAACACATAGCGTGATCATAAAATTGGTAGATTTTCGCAAATTTAAATGTTTGCGCCAAATCGCTTATCTGAATAAGCCCCTGTAGGTGCGATAGGTGGAATACTGACAGATTCGTCTCCAAGCTTGAATAATCAACAGCACAGCACCTACATCTATATCACACAAGGCACCTAATATTCCGAGCACTGAACCCCTCTTGCTTCATGCATAGAGCCAATATATATTTCAAGTAGGCCCAAAGATGTCTTTAGTGTAATCACTGCAGGCGGCATCACCACCACATGAGCGGCCCAAATAAATGCACAAAGGCAGGAACAGAACTTTCAATAACAACGACGCTGCAGCAGCTGTACGATAGCTCGAAGTACACATACATGCACACACTAAAAACTGATGCGGGCAGTAGCGCAACAGTGCATGTCACACGTGTTCTCTTGTGGAAGCGCCGTAGGGAAGCTGGCGACACACGGCTTGAAATAGGCACCACGTTAGCCACTTTCTTTTCGTCGCCTTGCGACCACTTGAAACGCAAAATACAATACTACGCCGGTCGCGCTCCGCGGTGAGTTACATCTCATGCATCAAGCCGGGTGCCGAGCTCACCGGCTCAGACGAGTTCCCAACAAGCTCCCTATGGTCGCGGTTTATGTTGTCATTGGCCACAGCTGCGTGTAATTTCGTGGCGTGATTCGTAATAGCCAAAAGAGTGATATCGTGACCTCTTCCTCCTATTTCCTCCTCTGTGTGCAATGGAAGAAGGAGCGGAAGAGACGGGCAGAGCTCATGGGTAGAGTGATACTGTTCTCTCATCTTTTCCTCCTGCGGAATACTAACCAAAGGTGCCGTGAGTCAGTGGTAATGCCCTCTCCCCTCTATTTTCCTTCTGCATCGGCTGGCAGGCACTTTTTCTCTGGCTTCCGCTGACGGGCGATAGCTTTCTGTGGTAGCGTGTTGATTGTTTAGCTATTCTGGGTCAGTCACGCGCCCTAGTATCGTTAAAATTTTGAAAAATGGTGATATAAACACCCAGAATACTGAAGGTAATCTTCCTAAGCATTATGGGTTCCGTGTTCAAGCAGTGCGAATTAAGCATACAAATGTATATTGCCTGAGGCACATATATCATCACAAAATCGTAGGCTCACCACCACTGAAGATGGCCGTGGCATCAGGAGACAGCCTCACTACACTCCACCGTAATTGAAGAAATGACATCAACTTCCTTCGAAAATACATGTAAGATCAACCGAGAAATATCCACCCTGAATTTCACCTCAAACGCCAGAAACAAGGAGTCAAAAAGCTACAGCACTCCTAGGGCCAAGAAGTAGGAGTTCATTGTGTGGACGATGATGTCTACACCATCAAACATTGCTATAATATTGCTGTCGTAGGCAGTGAGAGCTAGATTGTTTTTAAGAGCAATACTCATGAAGTTTTGGTTTTCATATTGCTTTTTACAGCTTGTCTGGTTATTCACGCTGCTTGTTGCATCAAGACCAGTAAAGTTAACAGCCTATTTAGCAATAGTAAGACCTATACGTTTGAGTACGCAAGTGTCATAAGGGAGCCTTATCAGAAAGGACTAATGAATAAAGTTGAGTGAAATGCAGACCCGCTGGTCATGGGATTGAATCCCGGCTGCGGCGGCTGCAATTTCGGTGGAGGCGAATATGCAGTAGGGGAATGTGTTCAAATTTGGGTGGTGAAATTTCAGGAGCCCTTCGCTACGGTGGCTCTCACAAGGTGGTTTTGGGACTTTCAACTTCACATATCATTCAATCAAGTTGAGCGAGTACAAATAAGAGTGGGGAGATACTTTCAAGATACTGTCGAACTGATTCTGTGACAGAGACGCTGCAACTAAACTTACCCACGCTTTTGGAACACCGTCGTATAAACAGACTAAAATTCTTGTATTTGCTCTCTCGAATTACATTTAACTTTGATGTAGCACAGTACCACTATCGACGGCCTGTCCAGAACTTACAAAGAGACTACCGCAGCAACTTTTAAATCCCCAAATCTCAGGAAAACACATACGCATACTCCTATTTTTCTATACCCATAACACATTGTATGGAATTGTGAAATTAAAAAAAATGAATTCATAACTACAGAATATTTCCTAAGTAAATCTCTGTGAATGCTAGATTTTTTTCTTAAGAAAAAATTTGATTGAATATACCGAATCACACAAATTTCATGCAACATGTAGAACTTATTATTTTGAAGCCTAATATTTTGCAGTGAATGATATGCGAATAATGTAGGTGGTAGAGCAAAATAATGTGATGTAAATACCTGTATTTTTTTTTCGCCACTGAACAAATTGAAACAATGTCAGGTTGTAAATCTGATGTTATTACAGAAAAATACGTACCCCAGCCCGGCGGTCCTACACCTGCGTTATCGTCACCTATACCCTAAGGACGCGTGTATAGAGTGCGAGGAAAGGGCCACACTGCGGCACCTGCTTTGGGAGTGTGCTGAAAAAGTTGACGTCACTGCCGCCGCTCCCTTCGCGACGCATATTAGGCTGCGACGAACTCCGATGCCAATTGCTGCTGCTATCACCACGCGAGGGCAGGGGACGCTGGAGGGCGGCACTCACCAGCGACAAGATAGCCGACCAGCTTTGGACCGTCCAGCAAGCTGAAGATGCCGCCCGGGTTCAAGCACTTCGAGCGGTAACTTAGTCACCGCCATCATAATCGACGGAGAGTGGGAAGGGACAGGATTTATTCCCCTCTTCCCCCACCTCACCTTTTAAACTGCCAGACCATAAATAAAGTTTATTCATTCATTCATTCACCTATGCGTCGCTTCTTTATGTTTTACATGATAGTCATGTCAAATTTTCTTCACTGTTTATATGTAGTGACACATTGCGGTTTTTTTAGATTTTTCGTATAAGATGCACCTTGCTATTTTATGTAAACAATGATTAGAGTTATGCCCCATCCCTGTAACAACCCAATCGGCAAACAGTTACAGGAAATAAATATATAAATAAAATAAATAAATACAACATTTTATTGATTTTTTTTCAATGTTTACTGATGTGTTGAAATGTTGGTGTTGACAATTAATATGCTTGCGAATATTGTGTACCTTCTCTACGGCTTGCTCGATGCGATGGTGCTTCTTCTAAATAGCAACATTATTTCTGAAGAAACGCAATACACTGCAAATTGTATAAATATTGAACGTAAAGCGGTGATTTCTCAAATTTACAATAAAGAGGTAATTCTTCATTTAAAAACGTCTGTTTAGCTGATAGATATTCATTTTTAGGTAGTGATATCTGAATAAACACGATTCATTCGTACAATGAGCGGGCATTTTTTTAGGCAAGAACTGCCAACAGATGAACATATTGGCAATAACCGTGCCCGCAGCCTACATGACTCTAAAAAACGGCAAACGAAAGCGCTCCCGAATAACAGTAGAGGAAACACTCGACCTTCGCACAAAAAGGCTGAAACCGAAACTGAAACCATTGTGGCGCGATGACACGACCGGAAAAGGAACTCTTAACCATTTATTGCCGGCCGCTAGAAGCGCTAGCAGTAATGTAGGCCACATGGTTAAGCGAAAGTGTCCGCTCTTTACGTTTACTATGTTACTCTAGGACAGCACTGCGTCTGCATATCTTCATGACGAAGGGACGCCAAGCGGGCTCCACCACGCATGCGTCAAAGTCACGCAGCACGGCGCGCGCCTGCGAGTATATGGCAGGTGAAAGAGAGAAATGATGGTATTTATTGTTAAAAAAAAGATAGTTTAGGAGCCAAAGCGTGACCCCGCTACATTGTCCGCGTCCCTAGACCGGGGCACTGCATGACCAGGTCCCGACTCGCGCCCGTCGCACCAGAGTCCGTTGAGACTCCAGTGAGGAGCAGTTGAGGAGGAATGTCTCCCAGGCCTCTCGAGATGGGGTAGAAGGGGGCCGGTAGGAATTTTTCGCACACGCCCACACCATTCGGACGAGGAAGATGTCACTGGTCTCCCCACAGTGTGGGCACCACCCATCCGTGTACGCGTCAAAGTGTTTGATAATTGCAGGACAGAGTTGAGTAACTGCATGCACACGCCTTAAAGTTCACTCATACGCTTTACTAAGCCCCTTGGCGGGAGCCGGAAACAGGCGGTGAGTGTTGGAGTAATTGCAAATAATTTCTCTGAACCGTAGCAGCGGTGTATGAACCTCCGAGTCATAAGAGCTGGGGTGAGGAGCCCGGTGGGTCAGTGCTCGGGTGGGCACGTCGTAACGAGACCTAAAAACAAATTTGGTATACGTGAAGCTAGCGAAACAGCTGCGAGCGCACCTTATGTAGCCATCTTTTTACATGACACGCATCTCATAATTATCATGTTTCCCCCGTCAGGTACCTTCATCATTCATTCAAGTGCCGCAATGCCTAGTCTAGTATATGCGAATTAGGCGAAACTGCCACGACTGCATCATGAGTGTGGCATGTAGTCATGCTACATGACACGCATGTCATGATTTTAATGTTAGGGTCTGTCGCTTGTGTTCACCCTGCAGTCATATCATACCATACCAGTTTTGCAACATTTCTTGTAAACGAAACCACCGCAAGAGCAGCAAAACCATGCAAATTGCGACATTTATGACATACATCTCATTATTTTCATGTTATGACTAGTCACTTACGCTCTTCATACAGTTATGTTATGCCATAACAATATTGGCATTGATAATATTATCGAAACGACCAGGAGAGCTGAAAGTTGTAGGCGGCTATACAGATCGAGATAGATAAATGCCCTAAAACTCGCCGGAAATCGCTAAAAAATGCTTCTCATTTGAAATCTTTCAAGAAAAAGTTTGCCCACCCAGCTAGGGGCTCCGGAACCGGTGGGAGGGAGCAGTGTGGGCGTCGTAACCCCCACAGGTTAGAAAGAAACCAGGGAAGGGGGGGGGGGCATGCTAAGGCCCCTTCTTTTCTCACCTTAACAAGAACAAAAATATGCATAACGCCCGTATATATATATATATATATATATATATATATATATATATATATATCCTGCTCACAAACGTCGCCCCCACACTTCAGATATACTTCCGGAGCCCCTGCACCCAGCGTCACGACTTCTAAAAAATCGACGAACGGTGCCAGTTCTTGACCCAATGACTTATTGCGGCAGTTGCTGACCTAGACCTGCAAACAAGCTTTATATCTTTCACACTTTCTCAACTCCTTGTGTTAATCTGGACACTTGCTGACTCAGGCATGGTAATGAGGTGGCCCACGCAAGCGCTCGAGCTTTCACGATGCGAGCGCAAGCTCGCCTAGGGGACGTCTCAGAAACCAAAGATTTACCTATTGCATGTACATCTGAAGAAAGATTCTTACATACAAGGACATTCGCGGGCACTACTGCCTCGGTCGCCGCACCCTACTACCTCTACAGCGTCAGTTCTCCCGCAGGCGTCAGGTCTTCTGGCGTAAACTACAAACCCGAACTTTTCTTTCCCCTACCATACGCCACAAAATTTATCCCAAAATATACCCGAATTCATGCTAAGTTTTGTACGGTAAGGAAAGCGGACCTTAATTATATTATGTTGCAATGTCGAAATCACTCTTCTTCCCCGAGCATTCATAAACAAATAAGTAGTCAGAAGCTGTGGGAAGCTGCCATGCGCAGCTGAAACCCCGACCTTCAGGAGGCTATCCTGAGGTAGGCTGAGGTGGTAGAAGAGGCCTACCGCGAGTGGGATCCCTCGCCTTCTTGCAGCCCCTTTCCCTTAGGATGCGAGAAATAAAGTCGCTTCTCTCTCTCTCTATGTCGCTCCGTGCTCCTTGTTGGCGAAGAAGGGCGGGGTGGCGGTCTCTGAGTGCTCAAGTTATGTGACATAACCTAGTTGAAGCATAGCGTCCGAGATTGCGTGCCGGTGCGCACTCTTGGAGGCCATGGTTAAAGCTTCTTAATAGTAGTGAGAAACCTTGACCAAGCGAGCATCGGACAGTCTCCGACGCAGTTATGTTCTGTGCCTTTAACTTTGTGTTAGCGTATGACAGCTCATTATTCAAGTCATGCTGCTTTCACAAGCACCAACAACTTTTCCCCTCTGACTACTTCGAGTGTAATAGCACCGGCTTATTGATTAAAACTTCTGAAGTAAGCACTGTAGCAAAGCAAAGATGTCAACAGAGGATGCCATGCCCTGGTGGAGCGGCACTGAGGCTAGCAGGACATTGAACGCCGCCACGCGTTCACGGCTCAAGCTACGAACCTCTGCGTCCCACGTTGCTGAAGCGCAGTAGGCGTGAACGCTGACGTAGGTTTAAGAAGCGCACATCATGCTGTTTCCCTTTACAACTGACGATATTTCAAGGCGCGCATACCGCGTAGCAGTGTTATACCGAGTAGCAGTGTTCAGTATGCTTGTTCATGTCGTCTTTAAGCGAGTAACAATACGCTGTGTTCTTGTGAATGATAGAAACTTCATTGATCAGAACGAATAAATGATAATCATGGAGGAGGGAGGGTGGTTGCTGCTAAAGCCACGTGCCACGTGGCGTCAACAGGGCTGCGTCCACGTGAAGTGGTGCTATAACTACAAAACGCCGATAGAGATTGTTCAGGCCCTGATACATACAATGAATGCATAAAGACGTGATTTCGTGTTATATCGATTGCTGTGATGGGGGGGGGGGATCTGCCATGTTTTTATTCCTTTTTTTCGGCAGTAGAAAGATCAAGCCCACACACCAGCTTCAAACAGGCAGCTCTAGTAAACAGACGGAGAAAGGGCCTCTTACAGGTCCCACAAGTAGCGAATAGAACCATAAGAGGCTCAGTGTGATGACAGAGACAACATAGTAACGAAATCGTTACATAACTGCTCCCGCAGACGTGTATTTATGTATGACTACACCGATGGGCAATAAACAATAAAACTAAAGCATAGCGAAAGAAAGTGTGTGGGAAGTCGATGAATAGAAAAGAAATAGACAGAGAGCGTAGTTTATCTGTCTTTTTGTTCTCTTACAGTAAAAGGCAACGTCAAAGTTGGCGCTGTGACAAAGCGTCAGCCTTGTCACCGGCAGCACCGGACAACCCTCTGAATGATCGGGCATGAGAATAGCGTCGTGGACAGCGGGCATCGAGCATGACATCATGCAGTACTTGACAGTGTCCTTAGACGACTGCACTTCTCTTTCAAAGAATTGCTAGTAGAGAGGTCTTTTACTCCGCGCTCCTTGAAGCGGACCGTAATCAAGCAACATTTCACAATGCCTTCTCTCCGAAAGTACACACATCAAGAAACACGCGTATACGCTATTGGATAACGGGAGCCTTTCACCAAATGTCGAAGTTGTTGGTCATACCATGTGTTGGTCATTATTGTAGCAGCTGCGTCGTATTCATAATATGACACACGACGCGAAGCTCACTGACCCTCGTTTGTCTTTTCGTATTTTGGGCATCGTCTCCTTCTAGCACTAATGCGAGTGATGCGCAGCTCTTTTCATGAAACGTTGTTTATTGGCTTCGGTCAGTGCGTTCAGCAGATTCTTGTCAGTCTTCAAAGGACAGCCTTTCTGATCTCACACTGCAGTGTCTGATGGCTAGAGAAAAAGAGGGACAGATATTTCCATACAAGTTGTGCCCAATTTTCTTCCTGCGAGTGACAAGCTGTCAGGCGTATGCCTCGATGTCCCTTATCATGATTGATTGAAACAAAGATGGCGAAGTACAAGAAACCAAAATGAGAAAACCAGGATCACTGAGGTATATCTTGAGAGAGAAAAAAACTCGTGACGTTGCCAGTCGACCAAACTGCCTGGCGTGTTACGAAGACAGTTATGATGGAAGCAAAGCGCCCTAAGAAGAGATTTAAGGGCGATTCATTGCAACGACGAGCAGCTTCCCGTTTTTTGCCATAGCGGATTTGTACAGGAACTACGTAGCCAAACGTGTCAAGGAAAGGTATAGCCAAACGTGAGGAGATAAAGAGGAGTAATCCGTTTCCGCAAATATAAAAATAGATTCCATCTGTGGCCTCACAAAATTCATGGAACTGGCAGTTCTGTTAGGATGAAACCGTACTGTGAGGTTAATCATAGATTACGAAACATTGCGATGTCAGGATGAAGGAAAAGAAATATGTGGGCTTGCAACAATACTAAACAGCTCTTTCAAGGTTGGCCAGAACTATAAACATTGAATCTTCAAATCGTAGCTTCAAATATAGCTTACGAAATAATAAAGTTTTAGTTCCGCATTATGTGCCCGCTACACAAATTGTACAAGACAACTGAAGAAATGTAAGGTGATGAAAGATGTACGAATGTACAAGATGACGTTGAATCCCCTAGATGAAGCCAAGAAAGGTTACTGTGCCCGTCGTCAAAGATGGGTGCTGACTTTCGACTGCGTAATTTTGGCAAGAGCCCACAAGAGCAGCCTCTATAAAATCTACAAGTCATATTGCAGAAAATGGAGGATTACAGAGGACTTATCTCATGAAAAAACTGTACCAAATTAACAGACTCTAAAATAGAAGTTGGAAGAATTGTGTAAGTTCTGTGTTTGTCTGTATTCTTTAAACTAGTATAATAATAATACTTTTGCTTTCGGAGTCATAAGCCACTAATTGTGATGAAAATGAAGATGTATAACAAAAAAAATCTTATTTCAGAGTTCACTCAAAATACTTTTCACTGCCACTCAGGAAAACCTTTTGGCAATGCTGAAAGGAAGAGGGCACAGTACAATCACCAAATAATTTTATTTCAGGTTATCTAGGACATGTTACAAACTCAACCAAAGATTATTAAAACAATATGAGGCCTATATAGCACGGTTCACAGCAATTGTTCCGCGTGTATAGAATACAATTGTGGGGTGGTAAGCTGGCATCTTCATTCATTCAGTGTTGCCTAATTCCCCGCCTTACCTTAATATGGTGAAAATCACTATGTTTTAATTGTATGAAGTTAAATACTAAATGCAACCGTAGCTAGTGCATCAATAAGGCGCCTATATAATGACGTCTGGAATGAATATATTCGCCCTATATTCATTTTTGAATGTAGTTGATGCAATCAATTTGGAAGCTGTTTTTGTTTCCGAACCTTTTCCACTTTTCCAGCAAGGAAGCTCGGAAAATGCCCCGTTGCGGTGGTCTAGTGGCTAAGGTACTCGGCTGCTGACCCGCAGGTCGCGGGATCGAATCCCGGCTGCGGCGGCTGCATTTCCGATGGAGGCGGAAATGTTGTAGGCCGGTGTGCTCAAATTTGGGCGCACGTTAAAGAACCCAAGGTGATCTAAATTTCCAGAGCCCTCCACTACGGCATTTCTCATAATCATATAGTGGTTTTGGGACGTCAAACCCCACAAATATATCAATCAATCAAGCTCGAAAAATAAAGTAGAAAACCCTGCATTGCTGCAGAAATGCGCGGCTCATACAGAAATACGAAGGACATCAGTTTACTTGGTGTTTAGTGATGTAAGGAACACCCCGCAAAAAGGCTACATTAAAAAGATGCCTTTAATACTTCAAGCATTGAGAAGGAATGGCGGAAGGAATCGTGCACGCCATCACGCAAAGCTTGGCTACTCGAAGCACGAGCTTGTCGCCACTCGCTGGGCGAGCTACTTCTTAATTCACTATGTTTCTCTGTAAAGCTCTGTGTTTCCGTATAATTAACTCTTTACTTTTGCCTCTTCTGCCTCATTTCTGCCTTTTCTTGCCTCTGTGTATGTGTATTTACTTCTTAATCTTTTTGTGTTTTCTCTCTTGTTTTCCTATCTTCTCACTCGCAATTTCTCACTTTACTCTTTTTTTTTCTTATGCACTGTTCCCTCTTTGCAATTCTTTTTTATTCTCTTTCATTGAGTTTTTCCATCTGTCATGATTTCTCTTCTTTCCCATTCTCATGGGTTCTGCTGCCCTTTCTCATCCCGCTTCACTGCCTTCTCGTCCTCACTTTGCTTTTCTAATTCCTTGCTACACATGCACAATACAAAACGTACGCTCAGCTTATGTACTTACAACATTTATTGTGGCGGTAAGTACTACAGAGGTGGCGTTAAGTATTTTGCAAGCTGTGTATACATTGGGTATTTTCCTTGATTGATATGTGGGGTTTAACGTCCCAAAACCACTCTATGATTATGAGAGACGCCGTAGTGGAGGGCTCCGGAAATTTAGACCACCTGGGGTTCTTTAACGTGCACCCAAATCTGAGCACACGGGCCTACAACATTTCCGCCTCCATCGGAAATGCAGCCGCCGCAGCTGGGATTCGAACCCGCGCCCTGCGGGTCAGCAGCCGAGTACCTTAGCCACTAGACCACCGCGGCGGGGCTTGGGTCTTTTCCTAATAAATACAATGGTACTTAAATACTAGAGAGCCGATTGATTAACGAGATCACGTTTTTGATTAGTTGGGTGCGCGAGTTTAAATATTGGCACCTTATGAAGAGCTTTTTCAGAAGGTGTTTTTCTATCTTTGACTTTTGTTTTATATGTCTCTGTTTTTTTTATTTCCTTCGTCATCTTCCTTCCCACCTTCAAATCTTTCCCTCGCTTTGTGCTTCCTCCTAGCTATATATGCTAAACTAACTGACGTGCGCGCTATGAGAACAAAGCGAAAATCGCGAAGAGAAAGTGGATGAAGAGAGCGTAAATCAGCCACTCATGGCTGATTTAAGTCTTTTATTAGGTTGCCCTTCTTCGCACTACATATCACAAAGAGTGGTCCTTTCCTTGTCATCAATCGCTTCGCCATGTTATGGTAAGAGGGAATCTTCATGGCTGTATCTATCCTGTTGACGTAGATTGGATATCAGAATATGTGTGTGCGAAGTCCACATGTGATATAGATTATGGGCACAATATTGTCACGTATTTTAGGTTACGTTTTTCTTGGGTGAGTTGGTTCGTAACTGGGATTGAAATTGTTGCGCAATCGATTGGACGAACTCAGGAAAAGGACAAAATAAACGGAAAGAGCGAGAACTCTCAACTGGTTTTATTGATTTGGTCTTTGAATATATACGCACATTTTTTACACACGCCCCAAATAAATTGAAAGAAGAACGGAGTGCAAGGTCACATTTGAGAACATGACAATTCTAGGAAAGATCAAGGAGAGAAAAGGACGGTATCTGTTAGAAGCTTTTTATATAAGGAAATCAGCGAAATATGCTCAAGTGACACCTGTTGCGCTGTAGAACGTAAAAAGTCATTAGCAGTTTCAGTTGACGTGAGCCAATCTTGACACGTGTTTTCTCCTCGCCCTTCCCCTTTCTTATTTTGATTTAATTTGGACGTCTGGAAAAAAATTCATATTTATGCAGTGACCAAAATAATCAAACCAGTTGATGGTTTGTGCTCTTTCCGTTTACTCTGTCCTTTCTCTGTGTTCGTCCAATCGATTCCGAAGCGATTTGTCACAACATTGTGCCACAGTCGTGACGCTGACGAAGGCTGACGAAGTCCAACGTTATCACTAGTGGTCACGTAAGTTCAAGAATTATCTTTACGCCTTGCCCTCGTAACCTCACTGAAAAATTACAAGATTATCTATATTGCTTCCAATCATTCAGGCGTTGTTTGCGAAACGCCACAGTTGAACGTATGTTGCGCGATTAACATAAACACGAAGAGAATGAAGTTCGTCTAGCTGTATTTCACAGGCTACAGCATCACTGGTAAGAAAGTGTAATTCTTTAATTGCCAAGTATTTTGTAAATGAGCTTAAGGCCCGTATTTTTAGATCAGGTTAATTAATTTTTTCCTCATAGATCTTACTGGTATGCTCAACTATAATTGTCTTTAATTTTAAACCCCCCACGTTAACTAAGATACCCCTGCGGGCATCTATTTACGCAGTAAGACAACGTTTGGCAAAATACAAAAGTGTGCACTGTGCATAGCTCAAACCACATCCGTATATAGTGCGCTGCGTTGGAGCAGTTGTTAGGACGCTAGGTGCCAACCCGAAAGTTGCAGGTTGGCTCGGCGTCGCATTTAGATGGAGAGGAAACTGTAGAAGTCATTGTACTGCGCAATGTCAGCGCAAAGTAAAGAACAAAAAAATAAAGGCAAGTGCTCAAGCATAACCATATCTTAGATTTAGAACAAAAAAACCCCAGATATTACTGTTGTAATAAACCACATCCGGTTTCTTAGCGCTCGTGCCAGCAGGCACAACTTGTCCGCGCTAAGTGTTTGGTACATACTTGAATACACTGAAGCAAACAAAGTAAAAGGAGCTATTTGCTATGGAAAAATTAAATCAAATGGTGTAATATGAACCAGACTTGTCATTACACGTACTTTTTCCAATAAATAGAGGTCATTGAAAGGGAAAAAGACACGCCGCGTAAAGAACCACTAATAAAGGAGGGCACTGAGAAGCCCGGGCCGTAGCAAACTGCGAAAAACAGAAGCAAAAGCTCGACTAATCAAATGTAACTAGGAGGAATCTAAACTGAGGCATGCGGCTTCGCATGTGGTTTTGTCGCTTCTACCGTGATGCCTATGCTTTGTCTCTACCTCGTGAAAAGCGTAAACGGATATGCTAACGTCGAAGGAAATAGAAATGCGAGGTAATGGCTGTCATTTGCACTTGTAAATGTACGTTCTGTATATGAGATGTCTGCTTTTGTTATTACTTATGCATTAATTCACGCCGAATCATTTCCGAGGAGCCACCGTCAGCACGTACCACCATGCATTTGTCGAACAGCGATAAAATGACACTGCAAGCAAACCTCACCTGTACGCAAGCAAATCCCGCCATTACGTCCTCTATGACCACAGTTAGGATTAGCAGTAAAGTAAAGCAGAACATCTGTGGAAAATTTATAAAAAAGGCAGAAGGAACGAGTAAAAAAAGGCAAATTGACAACGTCCACGTAAACTAGAAATAATGAATTCTTTGTGTTTTTACTGAGTACATATTGCGCTTATTGTTAAGTATAAAGTTCTTTAAATTCATCTGCTGCCTTAGATTTTTCTTATCCTTGGGCATATGTGACATGTGGCCGAAAATCCATTTATGCATTTTCTATTTTACAATGCTGCTTTCATGGAGCAATATTTATTTCACTGACAGCAATAGGTTAGTTTCGTATCCCGCAAGGACCAGGTCAAGACATTCACTGCTCGTTTTTTGCCTTTCAGCTTATACTTTTTGTACGAAAGCTCAGGACATAGAAACTTTTTTACAACGGCTTCCTTAAGTCCTCGTTAAAAACAAACTAAGCACTCATACGAGACAATGCACTTTAGTTCCCCACAAAGCTGTGCGTTGCTATACCACCACACCCAGAGGAACCTAAAGCATATGATTTCGCAGCTGTGACCTATAGTGACATAAATATTTCTTCGAAGTTAAAATAGATTAAAACCGTGTAACACTGATCACAGCTTTTTCTGGTGGTTGACACAACAATCTTTTCCCTGTGGTAACCTTTACTACAAAAGAGAGCAAAGTCATGTCGTTATTATGCATAGAAACTAACCTGCACATATTTTCGCATGTTGAAGAAGCGCGAAAATTCTTCCACTAAGATGCGTGCACACACACACGCACACACGCAGGCAAGAACACACATAAGTGCGAAGTCACAAACACACACACTTTCTGCATGATAGTTTGCTGGTGGAAAAAGTTGCCTAGGTAGCGCATGTACTTACAGCAGTTTGACATCCGCGATGTTTTTTTTTTTGTTGTTGTGATGTTTAGAAAACTAAAGTTGTCACAGTGAACATGACAATAATTGTTCTACATCAGCGCGCAGCTGTCGACAAATAAATGGGCTCCAGTTCGCAATCGCCCCTTTCAATGTTCGAGCAGAACACAGGGGTCATTTGATGTCGCCCCGCTAGAAATGCAACTCTGGTAATTCTTGCGCACTCTATTGTTTGAGCCGTACCTTTAAGTTAACAAAGTGCGTGCGAATACGCATAAACTTTCGCCTTCGACATGCGTCGAGATGAGACCCAGCGAATTTGACTCTCAATCTTCTGTTCTACCACCATGATTTCCACCAAAGGTTAGTCATACCAACCGAGCCCGTACAAGTGTTATCGGCACTTCTGGGTTTCAGAATACACAATTTGGACGAGTAAAAACGACACTACAGCACAGCTGCGGCATCATTTAACTTAAATGAAGCCGTTTTATTGTGTACGGTGTCCGCGCAAGAAGCGACAAACATCGATGCGACGCGCTTGCAGCACTTCCACCAAAGGTACGCCTCCTCTCACCGATAGCCGCCGGTCGCACTCGCCGGCACTTCGCTGGCTCTTAATCGAGAACATAGACACGTCAATTCGTATGCTTACTGAAGCAATATGATAGCATAATGTTTCTGGTGCACTGCATTCGATTTGGACACGCTCTAATGTAGCTGTTCCTAACGACAGAGCAACAGTGGTGCGCTGGCACGACTGTGATGTGCGTTGCGCAAAAAACATCACAATCAATTATGTGTGCGTATTTGTCGAATGAACATAGAAGCGTCATAAAGCCTAAAGAGATATCGCCCCTTGGAAGGAGCGAAAAACAGATATTAAACTTGGCAGTAACCACCGAGAAACTCTACTTGCTCCTCAGGCCACTTTGTTGTTTATTTTCTTGCAGTTGTAAATTGTAACAAAAACATAGAGCTGTTGCCATTATCGCAGTGGCAATCGTTACAGACAGCACTTGTTCGTGTTTATCAAATGTGCAAATGTTAGTAGCAGGTGCTGATTCCGTCAATCTCCATTAAGCGCAAACAAAACTGAAGTGCAAGAGTGAAATTGTCATTTGACTACTTCTTTGACACCACATCTGCCTTACGTCGGCGTGGCGCAGTGGTCAGTGTGCTCAGTGCCAAATTCGGAGGGGGCAGGTTCGATGCCATGCTGGCGTAGTATTTTTTGGGTGCTTGCTACATTCTTTTTATACAATTATTTTTATTATTTTTTAGTGGCAGCTCGTCACGGTGGTTCTGACACTGCTTCGCGCTCCAACATTGCCGGCTAGAGTGCGCCATCCATCATCCGCTTCACCATACGCCACCATACACCATGTGCCACCAACATTTCCACCGCCATAATTCACCAAAATGGTGGTTGGTGGAATCCACCATTTCTATGGTGGAGGTTTTTTTCAATAGGTCTGGCTGTTGTTTCACTGTTTCAAAACACTCCAATACTCATAATAACGCGATTCCTTTCCCGACACCAAGCCTGCCTAAGGGAAGTTTGCGAGCAAGTCCTAAGAAACGGCGTGGCTAAGTGGTAGAATACTGGGCTGGCACACAGCAGACCCGATTTCTATCCCTGCCCCCCTATGTCCTTGGTACTGCATTTTTCTTTCTTATTTTGTGTGACCATGGTTACGTATATAAGCACCAGTGGTGGGGGCGGACAACTACGGCACCGCGCTTGATCCGAGTTTTGATCTTATAACAGCTTTCGCTGTAAACAGCAAGCAATGTACGCTGCACGCTGATATAGGCGGACAGAAAGTCAACCCTTGATAATCTTATCCATGACAATGCATGTTGGCATTTATAAATGTGGTGTCAAACACTCGAACATTATCATTTGCGATCGCGTTTGATCGAGAACAAACTCCGCCATTAGTGCGCTCAAGCCTAATCTACGATCCCAAGGTACTCTGGAGTGCTATGGAACATGGCACGATTTACGCAGGGTAGCATCTACAAGCGCAATGGCCCAGCAACATAAAAAAATGTCCCCACCTCCCTGAAGGAAATCGTGCAAAATTGCGAATGCATTTTTTGTGCCGAGGGAGGGTACTACTGCCGTTAGACGTTCGCCTTCACCATCTTCTCTGATCGTCGTGAGAGGCGCCCAGCCAGCGAACGGTCGAGAGGGAGGAGCGAGGGGATGGGAGAGAGGGGTGCCGGCGTTCTCGCCTGGGTGCTGGCATTGCATAGCGGCGTCTCAGCACACATTTCCGGATATGTTTTAGAGGCGTCCAGCCAGCGAGTAGAAGGAGAGTGGGGCGCAGAGACGAGAGAGAGCGAACGGCGAGAGAAGGAGCGGCTAAGGCACTGCACCTGTAGGAGTGTAGGAGGAAGCGGTACTGCACCTGCACTCTCCTACACTCTCTTACACCACATGCTCCGGTTGCTAGGGGCAAAAATAACGCGCACACCCTCAGATGTCGCTATGAGAGAAGAGGTGAGAGCAGAGAGTTTACACCTGCCGGCGCGCGGAAATCGCCGCGTACCATGACGGATGCCTGACATAGCCCGACTAAGCAATGCATTCGCATTTAATACAGTGAAAGAAAGAGCATGTGAAGGCAATTGAGGATTTCAGTCTATCCGGCGCACCGCTATACGGAAAAAAAGTTTGCGGATGCCGGTTTACCGGGTCTGAACTGCGCATGCGCGTGCCTTACGGGCGTTTACCGGACACTCTCAAACGCCCAAACGCCCGACAAGCTTCCAAGGTTGCCATTACCGGCTTCCCTTTCAGCCGAGTGAAGTCGAGCCAAACAAAAACGTAAAAAAAAAAACTGGCTACTTCGAGGCCCGCTATTATCATGGCGCCGCTTACAGGCTACTCGCCTTCCGACGATAAATTTATAGCTGAAGAAGTTCTTGCGCTGAACCCTTTCAAGAATGCTTCACGGTGGCACACAATCACTGAAAGAGTGTCAACGCTACTGTGGCGGACACTCGTTATGCCGATTCTGATGCCGATCACCGTGATGCTGATGTTTTCTTCATAGTTAGGTTTAAATCATAGCGCAAATAAAAAAAAACAAACAAAGTTCCATTTTGTAAACGAAAAATTGATTGGCATTGTCCAATTTTTTTTCCTTTTCATATTTAGTCAGTAATCGCAAAGACTTTCTCATTTGCGCATACGTAGATGCGGCAGCCACGACCGCGAAGGCGTAGCGGGCGTTTTTTGGACGTATTTTGGGCGGTACGGGCTAAAAACTCAAAAAGCTCGTATTAACGCTATCCGGCATGACGCCCTTCGGCAACCCGGTATACGCAAAAACGTACCGGAGTGACGGACCGACTAAAATCCTCCAATATTCCTTTGCCGGCGGTACCTGTGCACAACTGTTTTAAGTGCATCTATAGGGCACTTTATCACAAGGCGTTCTATACTTATTGCTACGATAATAACCTCACTGTTTGCATATAGGTATGTTTATGGTAAGTGCTCATCAAAAATTGTAAATGAAGAACTACTCACCCTGAGTTGATTGATGTTCTACTTTGCCGAAAATAGAATATTGACTGCCGGCTAGATAATTAGTGCATTTTTAATTCCACTTAGGTTCACTTCGAGCTGAGAATAAATTATACTGTTGACGTTGTTCACTGATACCGGTGAAATAAATGGCCTGTGGTACATGATGGGGCCATATACTGTCGGTCTCAAACGATCTACTGCAAATATTGCTAAATGAAAACATATTTATTATTGAGCAGGGTTATTGACCGAAATCTCAATATAACTTTCTCTATCTTAAAAATGAAGTAAAAACATGTGTAAAATAGTAGATATATCTAGAGAACTTTTCTCTTCCGGTACTGAAAATATTTGTTTTACGCCATTTCCAAGAACACGTTCGCAAAAAATAGGTGATTTTATGTTTTATTTCAGCCGTGATCGCTCATATAATGAATATGTCTTGACGTGGTCATTTTAGTTTTAAAAAAAGTGACTCAAAACAATTGTCAACCCTCATTAAGTACTTCGCACACCTATCTTAAAGGCCAAAATAGTTTTTGTGCGCCAACCTGGGCCTCATTTGGCAGTCTCCGTATTTGTACGGTCCTGCAATCCAGCATTGGTGGCATACATGAAAACGATAAGGGCTTGCGTGAACGCATTCAGCGGCAAAAAAAAAAAAAATCTCCGCGTGAACGTAACTCGTAAATCCGCGTCTAGGGGCAACGAGCGGAGATTTGGCGGGCTGTTCTCAAGTGTTCGCAGGAAGATTGATTGATTGGTTGATAGATTGATTGATATGTGGGATTTAACGCCCCAAAACCACCATATGATTATGAGAGACGCCGTACAGGAGGACTCCGGAAATTGCGACCAACTGGGGTTTTTTAACGTGCACACAAATTTGTGCACACGGGCCTACAACATTTCCGCCTCCATCGGAAATGCAGCCGCCGCAGCCGGGATGCGATCCCGCGACCTGCGGGCCAGCAGCCGAGTACCTTAGCCACTACACCACCGCAGCGGGGCTCGCAAGCAGATAAAATCGCGGAACGAGGACGTCTCCGATGCTAGTGGTTTTCGCACTTGGCCATTGGTTAGAGTGACGGTCTGTCTACATTATCAACGCGGTCAGACGGCCACGAGGGTTGGCCAATAAGAAAATGATAGCGTAATGCATCGCTTCGCGAATGCATCCCTGCTGCGGCCGTGAGATTGCAATCTGTGCTGTCTTCTCTTTCAAGCTGTGGCTAAGTTTGCTGCCGCGTTGTTCCGAAGGTGATATGCTTTCATCGTTTTATCGAGTGAAGCGGCCCGCGCAACACGCGTGCAGTGTCGCTCAACGGGCTCTTCCCCTTCGCTGCCGTTTTCACCAAGAATGTCATGTGGCCGCGTTCACCATGGGGTGCGTGAAGTCCGGTGACAAAAGCACACACACCCTAACATTACGGTTCTCTACCAGCTGCTAACTATTTACTGTCTTTTTGAAAGCAAATGGCAAGGAAAACGTCTCGAGTTAACCACCAATTCTTGGCACAGTGGATTTCCGCCGCTTGCGTTGACTGCTTCCCCATCCCGTAAAATCTGCTGCCGTGGACGCTTTTGCGCTTGAGGTAGCGTGTGACTGTGACGACTTCTGAGGTATGCATGGGACCTATAGGTGTGCGGCGTTTGTGCTTCAACGCCCATTATATTCGCACACGAGGTGAGTGATGAGCATTCCCACTAGCTTGAGTAATACACTCAATGTTTATCTTTTCAAAGTGTTGTTGCGGGCTTGCACTGCTGTTAAAAGGGGTGCGAAAATGATTTGTTGAATAACTTTAAGAAGTCATGACTGATGGGTTGGTTTAATTTCCGCGAGTGACCATATAACTAGGAGTGGGTCCGACTCATTTGAATCGTTTTGATGTCCTTGTGAGAAAACCAGCAGCATGTCTGCGCTTGCTTTAAGAACGTATCGTATTCAATTGAAATCGCACATCGCGACATTTGGCGTTGTGCGATTTACTTCCGGGCAGAAATTTTCTTGCACTGGTAAATGCATTATGAAAAGACGGAGGCATTGCTGGTGTATTAGGTTAGTTTGAGACAAGAAACATGTCGTACCTTTACTGGTACTGAAGTTTCACTGTCATCGAATGCTGTTCCGTTCCTCTGCTAAATGTTTGCTGCGGCAACCCGTTCTTCGACAGCATCCATTGGGCATTCGAGATTTCGAAGCCGCTTCGTTAGACGAGCACAGTACGGTGGGGCATCCGGCAGGATCTTGTCTTGGCAAGTGCAAGCCAGTGTTGAATCGTGGTGGGGGAGTGAGGAGCACTGGTGAGGCCTCTGAAGGGAGGGGGAAAGGGCATATGCGTTTTTGCAAAGGTGGGAAAGGGAGAACTACCCCTTTCGCACAGTCTTGCAGGCACCAATGCAGTCCGCACCGAGCGAAGCGTTGGGTTTGTTCTACTCCGCTCAGTTGCGACGAGTGGCTGCTTCGGACGCGCGGCTGTTGATGTCAGTGTCTGCTGCAGACATTGCTAATACTACCTAGGTTCTTATGCTGATTTCGTTACTAATAGCTTGGTTACTTGCTGGATAATTACCATCAAGATAATTGTAAGATATCCTGAATTTACTGCGTGAACGTGGACTTTAAAACAGAGTAGGTGCCTCTGACGACGACATTGTTGTGCTCCGTTATTTATGCGGCCGTATACAGCCAACTACTGCTCGTTTGCTTGGTGAAAAACGCAAGCTCTGTCGGCTTATGGTACATGGTCGCTTACATTTTGAACTGGTGATGCTTTTGCTCATTTATTCTAGGTGATATTTTTTACAAACTGCTTATGTTATCGTACACCTGAGAAATACCCAAGAGACAAGTTGTTGACGCCGAGTAGGAGTGGGGTTGGTGAACACTTTGAACACAGTTCATGGAATTGAGTCGTCAGTGTTTAAAATAAATAATCAGGAATCATTTATCATTTGCGAATCCTTAAGTGCGCTCGTAAGGATTGTCGCTGCTCGTTCCGCTCAATTGAATATATATAGAGAGCCAGATAGAAGCATCTTGAGAGGTGTGCACCGAGTGGGGGAATAGAGAGAGGAGGTGCCTTTTTTCTTTTCTAGCTTCCTGCTTGCACTTTATTGAAATCGTCAGGAGCTCAGTGAAAAGAGGTAGTAAAGAAGTGATGGCAGCCGCAGTGAAACTTGACCTCCACTGATGAAGGCGCACACTTATAGGCACATCTATTTAAGTCATTGCCTTACCAGCGTAGTTCTTTCGTCGGTCTTACGAACCTTTAACACTACAACCCATTTTATTTTTCACCCTGTTGTTGTCACTGTTCTCGGTGTTATAAGCAAATACATGTTCCGCACCTAATATTTACAAAATGGTTCAAAGAGATATATTGTGGCTGTGGTCTTACCAATGTATGGTCCAAGTGTGATGAATGCTGGGCATTGTTGAGAGTGTGCAGAAGAATTGTATAAGTGCGAGAGGATGCGCCAATTGTAACGTCAGAAACTGCCCTTCTAGCCGAGGTATTTGAATCAGGCGATGAGACCGAATTAATAGACACTTTTTGTCAGTTATAACAAAGCTTCAGTAGAGAAGCACGAGATCTTTCTTTTAAGGCTCATGTAGTCCGTCTTACATTATGTTTTTATTCTGACCAGATGGGCTTCCGGGCAGCTATCCTGTATAAAAAGTTCAGGACCTTTAATAACCATTGTCATGGGGTCGTGATATTGAAGGATGCAGCGTCGGCGAATCAAATATAAGGCCCTTCAATCGGCCAAACTTGTCGCTGTGAAACGGAAAGTCAAATTTCAACCAAGACACGCAGTGGACCGGTAGCGGCTAACAGTGTTTTGGCCGTTGGTTGATCTGCACATCACTGGGGCAGGGCGTTAATCCAGGGGCTCACGTCAGCTGTGAAATCAACATAAATTTCGTGTTCTGTGCGTTTTTGTTTA
>NW_023608608.1:0-28084 GCF_013339725.1 Rhipicephalus microplus | reverse complement strand
CGTCAGTGTTTAAAATAAATAATCAGAATCATTTATCATTTGCGAATCCTTAAGTGCGCTCGTAAGGATTGTCGCTGCTCGTTCCGCTCAATTGAATATATATAGAGAGCCAGATAGAAGCATCTTGAGAGGTGTGCACCGAGTGGGGGAATAGAGAGAGGAGGTGCCTTTTTTCTTTTCTAGCTTCCTGCTTGCACTTTATTGAAATCGTCAGGAGCTCAGTGAAAAGAGGTAGTAAAGAAGTGATGGCAGCCGCAGTGAAACTTGACCTCCACTGATGAAGGCGCACACTTATAGGCACATCTATTTAAGTCATTGCCTTACCAGCGTAGTTCTTTCGTCGGTCTTACGAACCTTTAACACTACAACCCATTTTATTTTTCACCCTGTTGTTGTCACTGTTCTCGGTGTTATAAGCAAATACATGTTCCGCACTAATATTTACAAAATGGTTCAAAGAGATATATTGTGGCTGTGGTCTTACCAATGTATGGTCCAAGTGTGATGAATGCTGGGCATTGTTGAGAGTGTGCAGAAGAATTGTATAAGTGCGAGAGGATGCGCCAATTGTAACGTCAGAAACTGCCCTTCTAGCCGAGGTATTTGAATCAGGCGATGAGACCGAATTAATAGACATTTTTGTCAGTTATAACAAAGCTTCAGTAGAGAAGCACGAGATCTTTCTTAAGGCTCATGTAGTCCGTTACATTATGTTTTTATTCTGACCAGATGGGCTTCCGGGCAGCTATCCTGTATAAAAAGTTCAGGACCTTTAATAACCATTGTCATGGGGTCGTGATATTGAAGGATGCAGCGTCGGCGAATCAAATATAAGGCCTTCAAATACTTGCTTGTGGCGTCATGACATTTTTGAGCAAGCGGCAGAGTCTGGCACTGATCACTGAAACTGCGGCACCAGTGTCGACGAGAGCGAGTGCAGCGACGCCGTCCACATATAGGCCCAGTACATTCGTTGGTGAAGAAGAGGCCTTGGTCTTTTCGCGGGGTCGCAGTTCCTGCCTCTGAAACTGCGGCAATCAGTTTGCCCGCTCCGGCGGTGAAGGACGACGACGCATCAGTGATGGCGAGCGGCGTCGAGGTAGTGGGCATTCCTCTTCACTACATATGTAACGAGTATAACATTTTGACCTCCAAGGTGGTGCGTTCTTGTGCGTTGTTGAACAATAAAAAATAGTGCTCAATGTACATGCCAATGGCTGCTAATGGGGAAGGAGAGACAGGGGCATACGGCTTTCAGTTACCGCGCACGCTGCGATCCCCATTAGCAGCCATTGGCACGTACATTGAGCACTACTGACAAGAAAGGGTTGCTATGTAATACTCGCTGGGCGTAACCTTCATAGTTTCAGAAAGATTTAGCGAGTGCTGAGCCGCAGTTCCATGAATACAATTAACTAGCATATACCATGAATGAACTCGAGGTGGTTAAAGGTGGGAAGTAGATACAGAGTGCAAGGCGTAAGAAAGTGTGCGTGTGCCACCTCTCGTTTAGTCCTTGGAAGTTCCGCTGGATGGCGGTGCTTCTATATGGGGAATATGTGATGAAAAGATGTGAGATGGCGGTACTTGGAGTGTTGAATAGATGGACGAACGGACACAAAGATAGATGCATGGATTTACGCATGAACGGACGCAGGGTCAGATGCATGGACGAACGCAAGGACGGACGCACGAACAGACGCCCGCACGGACGGGCAGATGGACGCATGGACGCTCACACAGACGGACGCATGGACGGATGGAAGCAAGAACGAATGGATGGATGAATGCTTCGCCCCACTCTCCATCATTCATCCGTGGATATGCTGCCAATTTTTTCTAAACGCCACAGAGATGTTAGTTGAGAAACTTTTTTTCGCTTTTAAGATTTTATGTTCTGTCCACTTTCATCAAGTTTCACGACCAGATTTATCTTGAAAAGATGGATGTCTGTAATGAATCTCTATCGCACCTTTGCTTCCATATCTTTAATCACCCTTCGATGGGGCTGTACGTTATCATTGAGCTGTACTAACGATGACATCGTCCTTCAAATTGTCGTTATGATGACGCTTTCCATACTTTTTCAGACATGCTCAACTCAGAATAAGAATGCGCTAAAGTGTGCCCTTGATGACTTAAAAAATTGAGAAAGGACTAGCACTTTTTTGCACGCCAATAAAAGTAAGCTTGTGTGTAGACCTGCAGTTAAAGTTGAAATTAATGTCATGGTGGGCCGGGCGCACTACTGCGTGCACAAAAAAGAGCTCCTTCATCAAGTCGGCTCATTCCAAGACAATAAAGAGGAAGCATCGCAACACGAGTTGTTTAGATTTGGCGCTTCGTAGGTCCTACATTTCCAGTGTGCAAGATGGTTATGATCTCCAATAGGAGACAATTTTTTTAGCTGGTTCGCTGGAGTCGGTCATTGTGCCTGTTGCTTAGATGCCTCTTAGGAAGATCAAGATTTGCTACTCAAAAGATGCTCTTAAGTCCCTGGGGACCGCAGAGGCAACTGTGGTGCGGTACATGCACAAGGTAACTGCAGCCTGAAACAAAATTGGCTAGTCGGTTAACGCGCTGCTGATTTCGTGGCCCCGAGAGAGAGCTCGCTCAGCAGAACCGATGTACCAACCTTTGTGGAGGCAAAAGTAGGCTGCCTAAAAATCAATAAGAAGCATTTTTTTCTAGTGTGAAGCCTACGTCGGCAAAACAACATCGTTTGGGGCGATGGAGCCTATATTGTGTTTCGTCTACAGTCCTGCAACGATGCTTTACCAGTGGTGTTTAGAAAAAGTATTTAACAATTTGTTTAGAAAAAAGTGCAGATTTGAGTACATTGTACTCAACTATAGGAAGCCATACTGTCGTTTTACAAGGGGTAGTCTACATCGGACGTGACAGAGGCACTGCCTCAACGACCCACTCAGAGAACAGGAAAAGAATCTGAATAATATGCAAAGAAGTCACCTTGTATACCACTAGCTTGCCTTTCCCGCATTGTGAACCACAATTCTGGTATGGAATAATTTTAGCCTGAAGTAAAGAAAACATCGCTTGCTAGACCATTTTTCGCTAGACCCTTTTTACAATGCCTTCTCAAATGCTCTTTTTAAAAAGACTTTTTAAAAAAGCCAGACCCTTCCTAATTAATTAGCAGGTCCCGAGTGCTTGAACGAAATCTTTATTGTGCTGTACAGTGCTAAATGTCAATTTTTTTCTCACCTGGTCTGAATTTTTAATGTTGTCGTGACGGTGCCACTTGCGCAGGATATTGACCTATAAAGTGGGGTCTTGCTTCACTAAAGGTGATTGTTGGTGTATGCTTTTCTTCGTCTGTTTTCTTCCTGCGTGTCATGATTTGTTGCGCTCCTCACGATGTTTTTAATGTCAAAGCACCAACTCGCAACACACTGAATCCTTTTGTGGTACGAGAACAGTGACGTCAAGAAATCAGGAAGCACAACAAAAATGGCAAGCTTGATCGTAAGCGTGGAAGCACAATACATGAAAATACTTGCAGGCTGTGTCTGCACGTGTCGCTAAGCCACACGTAATAATAAGCAGGGGCTGTCGCAGTAACCGGTACTGGTATGTTCAAGACTCATTTGACGAAAACTTTCCAGAAGCACAATCGGGAATTCTCGGCTATACGTTCATCGTTTTCATGCTACTTGTACGGCTTCACGAACATCTTTTTATGTTATATTTAACACAAAAGTGTTTTATTGCCGGCTTCAACCCAGGCTTCAGTGACGTATTTCATCAGAAATATGATGTTTGGCAAAAGTAGCGTTATTAAATGAATAAGAAAAATTGGTCAGCTCCCACGTACCGTAAAATTGATTATATGCGAAGCACGAATGAGGAAGGTTGATATGTCCCTTTAAAATAAGCTCAACGGTACGAGGCGGAGGTAAATTATGGCATACAATGAATTCCATGTCATGCTTATCAGGTTTCGACGTGTCGTTTACCCTCGTCATTTATTCACGTCACCTGATACCAAATTTCGTACATGTGGAGCTAGCGAAACAGCCGCGAGCGTGCTATGAGCGTAGCGTGCAGGTCATGGTTTACATGACATGCATGCCATTATTATCATGTTTAGACATGTCATTTTCCTTCATTGTCTGTTCACGTAGTCGCGTAATACCAAATTGGATATATGTGGAGCTAGCGAAATGGCCGCGACTCCATCATGAGTGTCGCATGTGTTCATGTTGTTACAAACACGCTTCTCATCATTATCATGTTTCCACCACTCACAAACCTTCGTTGTCCATTCACGTCCCGTAACAACAAATATGGTATATGTGAGCTAGCGTAACGACGGTGAGCGCCTCATGAAGGCCCAGTATACTCCGATGTAATCTTGAAACGCGAGCGCGCTGGGCGCAGCGACTCTAACGCTAAAGAATTGGCCTGTATCTGCATGTTTCACTGCTAATGTCTTCAAAAGACGATAGTCTTTCGTGTGGAGAGAGTGAACAAAACGTTTATTCGATGTTCTGCGCGAGGAAATCGTGTTAATAGTATGCTGAAAGCGCTGCGTTAGAGTCTTGATCCGTGCAGTGAAGGCAACCGAGCGTATCGAGACACGTTAGACACGAGCGCTATCTGGCAGTTATCTTCAAAAACGAAGGAAGGCGTTGCGCCCACAAAAGAAGTGCACGCCTGTCTCGGTGGAGATAAAGGTGTAGAACGCAAGTGACGGGCAAGGGTGCCATCACCGTGTCCGTCTCTTAGAAACAGGTTGGAAACACTTGGCCCTTTTGAGCACCACTTGCAGTGTCCAGCGCAGCGTGGTAACGCTACGGTCCTTGAAAATTACTTATGTGTGCCTTCTCTAAGGTATGAAAAACACATACAAAACATCGATATGCTGTTATGGTGTCTCAGATATGCGCAATAATTGCTTTTTAATTGACAATCACACAAGTATGACGCTAAAAACTTACAGCAATATTGGTGGGCGCTCCAGATGGGGTTTGCCTTTTGGGGTATCGTTTGGTGCCGTTACGCGTATACGTTACGGCGGACAAACAAAATTGTACAGGGAGACAGACAGACTTTGGGGTCTTGAAAACGTGAGTATCTGTAGTCTGACGCTGTGCGCGAGCAGCGTCTGTCCGGCGCGGCCCAGCGGGAAATGGTGCGAAATGGGACATGCTGCACTTAGTGCGGAGTGCCGACGCCGTTGCTATAGAGTAACAGTTAACATAAAGAGTGTTCATTGGCTGCCTCTCACGGCCCATGAATACGTGCCATGAATACAGTGAACTAGTATATACCATGAACTCGAGGTGGTTAAAGGTGGTAAGTAGACCGAAAGCGCAAGCCGTAAGAAAGTGTGTGTGTGCCACCTCTCGTTTAGTTCCTTGGAATGTCCGCTGGATTGACGGTGCTTCTATGTGGGGAATATATGATCGAAAAGACGCGAGATGGTGGTACTTGGAGTGTTGAATAGATGGACGAACGGACACACAGATAGATGCATGGATGGACGCATGAACGGACGCAGGGACGGACGCACGAACAGACGCCCGCACGGACGGGCGGATGGACGCATGGACGGTCACACAGACGAACGCATGGGACGGGACGGAAGCAAGAACGAACGGACCGGACGAATGCTTCGCCCCACTCTCCTATCATTCACTCCGTGGATATGCTGCCAATTTTTTTTCAATTGCTTTGCTGCGTGCTCGAGTAAGCGTTCTATTGCGTATGACAGCGTTGACTGCCTACACGTCGAACTAATGAAAAAATCCGCAACTTGTAAAACCATGGCAATCAGGTTTTATTGGCAATACCAATATAAAGCCACCTACAACTACTGTTAAAGATAAAACTGGGCAAAACACACCACCTGTATACTAACGAGAAATAATCAAGTGCAATAACTAAAACGTGTTCTCATGAATAGCCCTCACAGTGACTAGACCAAACATGATATCGTACATTAGGCAGCGCTTTTTTCATACAGGAGAAAAGCTCCCCTTCAATTCAATAACGTTAAAGAACCCCAGGTGGTCGAAATTTCCTAAGCCCCCACTACGACGTCTCTCAATATCACATCGTGGTTTCGGGACGTTAAACACCACATATCAATCAATCAATTTGGATTGTGTAATCCACCATTCACCGGGAATATAGACAACTTTCAATGTCCAAATCATAACGTAATGATTAGCGAAGCTCGTAAAGTGTACTTTCATTTATGCCTAACATGATTCCCGTATTCGGAACTGGAAGTCATCAAAATTATTTCCCAATAGAAGTGTAGTTAGAGCTGATTCATTGCAAGACTAGTGAATTAGCGAACAGAATCAACGAGCGGTTATGAGATATTGTACTAAGAAGAGTAGCGCTAACATACCGTGATACACCTCTATGACTTCTCTTTTTCCACGTAAACAAAAAAGGCTGAAAGACACTCTTCGCATATTCCTCAATCATGTGTAGACCCACGTAACGATGGCGAGGGAGGCACAAGTTTTTCTTTTCACCACGGTGACCCCGCCCCCACCCCCACGAGGACAGCTGGTATTAGACCACCGCAGCGCCAAGTCTCATTTGCCCAAGACATGCATTACATACTGCTACGACAACGAGACATTAGTAAAGTTTGAAAAATTTTATTACTAAAATAACTGAGCTTCATCTTCGTCACTCTGTCAAAGCACAAGCCGCTTTCCGCAAGAGCACCCCACTCCAACTTCTTCCTTAAAAATGGGGAAAATACGCTCGTAGCACGGAAGTGGTGAAAGACGGTCTGAGCCGAATATTTTTTTGCCGTAACACCCGCAAAAGTGAGAATAAACAGAAAAAAACACGCAGCGTGATCATAAAGTCGGTATAATTTCGCAAAATTAAATGTTTGCCCCAAATCACTTATCTGAATAAGCCCCTGTGGGTGCCATAGGTGGAACACTGACAAATTCGCCTCCACGCTTGAATAATCAACGGCACAGCGCCTACATCTATATCACGCAAGACACCTAATATCCCGAGCACTGCGCCCCTCTTCCTTGATGCATAGAGCCATTATATATTTCAAGTAGGCCCAAAGATGTCTTTAGTGTAATCACTGCAGGCGGCATCACCACCACATGAGCGGCCCAAATAAATGCACAAAGGCAGGAACAGAACTTTCAATAACAACGACGCTGCAGCAGCTGTACGATAGCTCGAAGTACACATACATGCACACACTAAAAACTGATGCGGGCAGTAGCGCAACAGTGCATGTCACACGTGTTCTCTTGTGGAAGCGCCGTAGGGAAGCTGGCGACACACGGCTTGAAATAGGCACCACGTTAGCCACTTTCTTTTCGTCGCCTTGCGACCACTTGAAACGCAAAATACATACTACGCCGGTCGCGCTCCGCGGTGAGTTACATCTCATGCATCAAGCGGGTGCCGAGCTCACCGGCTCAGACGAGTTCCCAACAAGCTCCCTATGGTCGCGGTTTATGTTGTCATTGGCCACAGCTGCGTGTAATTTCGTGGCGTGATTCGTAATAGCCAAAAGAGTGATATCGTGACCTCTTCCTCCTATTTCCTCCTCTGTGTGCAATGGAAGAAGGAGCGGAAGAGACGGGCAGAGCTCATGGGTAGAGTGATACTGTTCCTCATCTTTTCCTCCTGCGGAATACTAACCAAAGGTGCCGTGAGTCAGTGGTAATGCCCTCCCTCTATTTTCCTTCTGCATCGGCTGGCAGGCACTTTTTCTCTGGCTTCCGCTGACGGGCGATAGCTTTCTGTGGTAGCGTGTTGATTGTTTAGCTATTCTGGGTCAGTCACGCGCCCTAGTATCGTTAAAATTTTGAAAAATGGTGATATAAACACCCAGAATACTGAAGGTAATCTTCCTAAGCATTATGGGTTCCGTGTTCAAGCAGTGCGAATTAAGCATACAAATGTATATTGCCTGAGGCACATATATCATCACAAAATCGTAGGCTCACCACCACTGAAGATGGCCGTGGCATCAGGAGACAGCCTCACTACACTCCACCGTAATTGAAGAAATGACATCAACTTCCTTCGAAAATACATGTAAGATCAACCGAGAAATATCCACCCTGAATTTCACCTCAAACGCCAGAAACAAGGAGTCAAAAAGCTACAGCACTCCTAGGGCCAAGAAGTAGGAGTTCATTGTGTGGACGATGATGTCTACACCATCAAACATTGCTATAATATTGCTGTCGTAGGCAGTGAGAGCTAGATTGTTTTTAAGAGCAATACTCATGAAGTTTTGGTTTTCATATTGCTTTTTACAGCTTGTCTGGTTATTCACGCTGCTTGTTGCATCAAGACCAGTAAAGTTAACAGCCTATTTAGCAATAGTAAGACCTATACGTTTGAGTACGCAAGTGTCATAAGGGAGCCTTATCAGAAAGGACTAATGAATAAAGTTGAGTGAAATGCAGACCCGCTGGTCATGGGATTGAATCCCGGCTGCGGCGGCTGCAATTTCGGTGGAGGCGAATATGCAGTAGGGGAATGTGTTCAAATTTGGGTGGTGAAATTCAGGAGCCCTTCGCTACGGTGGCTCTCACAAGGTGGTTTTGGGACTTTCAACTTCACATATCATTCAATCAAGTTGAGCGAGTACAAATAAGAGTGGGGAGATACTTTCAAGATACTGTCGAACTGATTCTGTGACAGAGACGCTGCAACTAAACTTACCCACGCTTTTGGAACACCGTCGTATAAACAGACTAAAATTCTTGTATTTGCTCTCTCGAATTACATTTAACTTTGATGTAGCACAGTACCACTATCGACGGCCTGTCCAGAACTTACAAAGAGACTACCGCAGCAACTTTTAAATCCCCAAATCTCAGGAAAACACATACGCATACTCCTATTTTTCTATACCCATAACACATTGTATGGAATTGTGAAATTAAAAAAAATGAATTCATAACTACAGAATATTTCCTAAGTAAATCTCTGTGAATGCTAGATTTTTTTCTTAAGAAAAAATTTGATTGAATATACCGAATCACACAAATTTCATGCAACATGTAGAACTTATATTTTGAAGCCTAATATTTGCAGTGAATGATATGCGAATAATGTAGGTGGTAGAGCAAAATAATGTGATGTAAATACCTGTATTTTTTTTCGCCACTGAACAAATTGAAACAATGTCAGGTTGTAAATCTGATGTTATTACAGAAAAATACGTACCCCAGCCCGGCGGTCCTACACCTGCGTTATCGTCACCTATACCCTAAGGACGCGTGTATAGAGTGCGAGGAAAGGGCCACACTGCGGCACCTGCTTTGGGAGTGTGCTGAAAAAGTTGACGTCACTGCCGCCGCTCCCTTCGCGACGTATTAGGCTGCGACGAACTCCGATGCCAATTGCTGCTGCTATCACCACGCGAGGGCAGGGGACGCTGGAGGGCGGCACTCACCAGCGACAAGATAGCCGACCAGCTTTGGACCGTCCAGCAAGCTGAAGATGCCGCCCGGGTTCAAGCACTTCGAGCGGTAACTTAGTCACCGCCATCATAATCGACGGAGAGTGGGAAGGGACAGGATTTATTCCCCTCTTCCCCCACCTCACCTTTTAAACTGCCAGACCATAAATAAAGTTTATTCATTCATTCATTCACCTATGCGTCGCTTCTTTATGTTTTACATGATAGTCATGTCAAATTTTCTTCACTGTTTATATGTAGTGACACATTGCGGTTTTTTTAGATTTTTCGTATAAGATGCACCTTGCTATTTTATGTAAACAATGATTAGAGTTATGCCCATCCCTGTAACAACCCAATCGGCAAACAGTTACAGGAAATAAATATAAAAATAAATAAATACAACATTTTGATTTTTTTTCAATGTTTACTGATGTGTTGAAATGTTGGTGTTGACAATTAATATGCTTGCGAATATTGTGTACCTTCTCTACGGCTTGCTCGATGCGATGGTGCTTCTTCTAAATAGCAACATTATTTCTGAAGAAACGCAATACACTGCAAATTGTATAAATATTGAACGTAAAGCGGTGATTTCTCAAATTTACAATAAAGAGGTAATTCTTCATTTAAAAACGTCTGTTTAGCTGATAGATATTCATTTTTAGGTAGTGATATCTGAATAAACACGATTCATTCGTACAATGAGCGGGCATTTTTTTAGGCAAGAACTGCCAACAGATGAACATATTGGCAATAACCGTGCCCGCAGCCTACATGACTCTAAAAACGGCAAACGAAAGCGCTCCCGAATAACAGTAGAGGAAACACTCGACCTTCGCACAAAAAGGCTGAAACCGAAACTGAAACCATTGTGGCGCGATGACACGACCGGAAAAGGAACTCTTAACCATTTATTGCCGGCCGCTAGAAGCGCTAGCAGTAATGTAGGCCACATGGTTAAGCGAAAGTGTCCGCTCTTTACGTTTACTATGTTACTCTAGGACAGCACTGCGTCTGCATATCTTCATGACGAAGGGACGCCAAGCGGGCTCCACCACGCATGCGTCAAAGTCACGCAGCACGGCGCGCGCCTGCGAGTATATGGCAGGTGAAAGAGAGAAATGATGGTATTTATTGTTAAAAAAAAGATAGTTTAGGAGCCAAAGCGTGACCCCGCTACATTGTCCGCGTCCCTAGACCGGGGCACTGCATGACCAGGTCCCGACTCGCGCCCGTCGCACCAGAGTCCGTTGAGACTCCAGTGAGGAGCAGTTGAGGAGGAATGTCTCCCAGGCCTCTCGAGATGGGGTAGAAGGGGGCCGGTAGGAATTTTTCGCACACGCCCACACCATTCGGACGAGGAAGATGTCACTGGTCTCCCCACAGTGTGGGCACCACCCATCCGTGTACGCGTCAAAGTGTTTGATAATTGCAGGACAGAGTGAGTAACTGCATGCACACGCCTTAAAGTTCACTCATACGCTTTACTAAGCCCCTTGGCGGGAGCCGGAAACAGGCGGTGAGTGTTGGAGTAATTGCAATAATTTCTCTGAACCGTAGCAGCGGTGTATGAACCTCCGAGTCATAAGAGCTGGGGTGAGGAGCCCGGTGGGTCAGTGCTCGGGTGGGCACGTCGTAACGAGACCTAAAAACAAATTTGGTATACGTGAAGCTAGCGAAACAGCTGCGAGCGCACCTTATGTAGCCATCTTTTTACATGACACGCATCTCATAATTATCATGTTTCCCCCGTCAGGTACCTTCATCATTCATTCAAGTGCCGCAATGCCTAGTCTAGTATATGCGAATTAGGCGAAACTGCCACGACTGCATCATGAGTGTGGCATGTAGTCATGCTACATGACACGCATGTCATGATTTAATGTTAGGGTCTGTCGCTTGGTTCACCCTGCAGTCATATCATACCATACCAGTTTTGCAACATTTCTTGTAAACGAAACCACCGCAAGAGCAGCAAAACCATGCAAATTGCGACATTTATGACATACATCTCATTATTTTCATGTTATGACTAGTCACTTACGCTCTTCATACAGTTATGTTATGCCATAACAATATTGGCATTGATAATATTATCGAAACGACCAGGAGAGCTGAAAGTTGTAGGCGGCTATACAGATCGAGATAGATAAATGCCCTAAAACTCGCCGGAAATCGCTAAAAAATGCTTCTCATTTGAAATCTTTCAAGAAAAAGTTTGCCCACCCAGCTAGGGGCTCCGGAACCGGTGGGAGGGAGCAGTGTGGGCGTCGTAACCCCCACAGGTTAGAAAGAAACCAGGGAAGGGGGGGGGGGCATGCTAAGGCCCCTTCTTTTCTCACCTTAACAAGAACAAAAATATGCATAACGCCCGTATATATATATATATATATATATATATATATATATATATATCCTGCTCACAAACGTCGCCCCCACACTTCAGATATACTTCCGGAGCCCCTGCACCCAGCGTCACGACTTCTAAAAAATCGACGAACGGTGCCAGTTCTTGACCCAATGACTTATTGCGGCAGTTGCTGACCTAGACCTGCAAACAAGCTTTATATCTTTCACACTTTCTCAACTCCTTGTGTTAATCTGGACACTTGCTGACTCAGGCATGGTAATGAGGTGGCCCACGCAAGCGCTCGAGCTTTCACGATGCGAGCGCAAGCTCGCCTAGGGGACGTCTCAGAAACCAAAGATTTACCTATTGCATGTACATCTGAAGAAAGATTCTTTACATACAAGGACATTCGCGGGCACTACTGCCTCGGTCGCCGCACCCTACTACCTCTACAGCGTCAGTTCTCCCGCAGGCGTCAGGTCTTCTGGCGTAAACTACAAACCCGAACTTTTCTTTCCCCTACCATACGCCACAAAATTTATCCCAAAATATACCCGAATTCATGCTAAGTTTTGTACGGTAAGGAAAGCGGACCTTAATTATATTATGTTGCAATGTCGAAATCACTCTTCTTCCCCGAGCATTCATAAACAAATAAGTAGTCAGAAGCTGTGGGAAGCTGCCATGCGCAGCTGAAACCCCGACCTTCAGGAGGCTATCCTGAGGTAGGCTGAGGTGGTAGAAGAGGCCTACCGCGAGTGGGATCCCTCGCCTTCTTGCAGCCCCTTTCCCTTAGGATGCGAGAAATAAAGTCGCTTCTCTCTCTCTATGTCGCTCCGTGCTCCTTGTTGGCGAAGAAGGGCGGGGTGGCGGTCTCTGAGTGCTCAAGTTATGTGACATAACCTAGTTGAAGCATAGCGTCCGAGATTGCGTCCGGTGCGCACTCTTGGAGGCCATGGTTAAAGCTTCTTAATAGTAGTGAGAACCTTGACCAAGCGAGCATCGGACAGTCTCCGACGCAGTTATGTTCTGTGCCTTTAACTTTGTGTTAGCGTATGACAGCTCATTATTCAAGTCATGCTGCTTTCACAAGCACCAACAACTTTTCCCCTCTGACTACTTCGAGTGTAATAGCACCGGCTTATTGATTAAAACTTCTGAAGTAAGCACTGTAGCAAAGCAAAGATGTCAACAGAGGATGCCATGCCCTGGTGGAGCGGCACTGAGGCTAGCAGGACATTGAACGCCGCCACGCGTTCACGGCTCAAGCTACGAACCTCTGCGTCCCACGTTGCTGAAGCGCAGTAGGCGTGAACGCTGACGTAGGTTTAAGAAGCGCACATCATGCTGTTTCCCTTTACAACTGACGATATTTCAAGGCGCGCATACCGCGTAGCAGTTTATACCGAGTAGCAGTGTTCAGTATGCTTGTTCATGTCGTCTTTAAGCGAGTAACAATACGCTGTGTTCTTGTGAATGATAGAAACTTCATTGATCAGAACGAATAAATGATAATCATGGAGGAGGGAGGGTGGTTGCTGCTAAAGCCACGTGCCACGTGGCGTCAACAGGGCTGCGTCCACGTGAAGTGGTGCTATAACTACAAAACGCCGATAGAGATTGTTCAGGCCCTGATACATACAATGAATGCATAAAGACGTGATTTCGTGTTATATCGATTGCTGTGATGGGGGGGGGGGATCTGCCATGTTTTTATTCCTTTTTTTCGGCAGTAGAAAGATCAAGCCCACACACCAGCTTCAAACAGGCAGCTCTAGTAAACAGACGGAGAAAGGGCCTCTTACAGGTCCCACAAGTAGCGAATAGAACCATAAGAGGCTCAGTGTGATGACAGAGACAACATAGTAACGAAATCGTTACATAACTGCTCCCGCAGACGTGTATTTATGTATGACTACACCGATGGGCAATAAACAATAAAACTAAAGCATAGCGAAAGAAAGGTGTGGGAAGTCGATGAATAGAAAAGAAATAGACAGAGAGCGTAGTTTATCTGTCTTTTTGTTCTCTTACAGTAAAAGGCAACGTCAAAGTTGGCGCTGTGACAAAGCGTCAGCCTTGTCACCGGCAGCACCGGACAACCCTCTGAATGATCGGGCATGAGAATAGCGTCGTGGACAGCGGGCATCGAGCATGACATCATGCAGTATTGACAGTGTCCTTAGACGACTGCACTTCTCTTTCAAAGAATTGCTAGTAGAGAGGTCTTTTACTCCGCGCTCCTTGAAGCGGACCGTAATCAAGCAACATTTCACAATGCCTTCTCTCCGAAAGTACACACATCAAGAAACACGCGTATACGCTATTGGATAACGGGAGCCTTTCACCAAATGTCGAAGTTGTTGGTCATACCATGTGTTGGTCATTATTGTAGCAGCTGCGTCGTATTCATAATATGACACACGACGCGAAGCTCACTGACCCTCGTTTGTCTTTTCGTATTTTGGGCATCGTCTCCTTCTAGCACTAATGCGAGTGATGCGCAGCTCTTTTCATGAAACGTTGTTTATTGGCTTCGGTCAGTGCGTTCAGCAGATTCTTGTCAGTCTTCAAAGGACAGCCTTTCTGATCTCACACTGCAGTGTCTGATGGCTAGAGAAAAAGAGGGACAGATATTTCCATACAAGTTGTGCCCATTTTCTTCCTGCGAGTGACAAGCTGTCAGGCGTATGCCTCGATGTCCCTTATCATGATTGATTGAAACAAAGATGGCGAAGTACAAGAAACCAAAATGAGAAAACCAGGATCACTGAGGTATATCTTGAGAGAGAAAAAAACTCGTGACGTTGCCAGTCGACCAAACTGCCTGGCGTGTTACGAAGACAGTTATGATGGAAGCAAAGCGCCCTAAGAAGAGATTTAAGGGCGATTCATTGCAACGACGAGCAGCTTCCCGTTTTTGCCATAGCGGATTTGTACAGGAACTACGTAGCCAAACGTGTCAAGGAAAGGTATAGCCAAACGTGAGGAGATAAAGAGGAGTAATCCGTTTCCGCAAATATAAAAATAGATTCCATCTGTGGCCTCACAAAATTCATGGAACTGGCAGTTCTGTTAGGATGAAACCGTACTGTGAGGTTAATCATAGATTACGAAACATTGCGATGTCAGGATGAAGGAAAAGAAATATGTGGGCTTGCAACAATACTAAACAGCTCTTTCAAGGTTGGCCAGAACTATAAACATTGAATCTTCAAATCGTAGCTTCAAATATAGCTTACGAAATAATAAAGTTTTAGTTCCGCATTATGTGCCCGCTACACAAATTGTACAAGACAACTGAAGAAATGTAAGGTGATGAAAGATGTACGAATGTACAAGATGACGTTGAATCCCCTAGATGAAGCCAAGAAAGGTTACTGTGCCCGTCGTCAAAGATGGGTGCTGACTTTCGACTGCGTAATTTTGGCAAGAGCCCACAAGAGCAGCCTCTATAAAATCTACAAGTCATATTGCAGAAAATGGAGGATTACAGAGGACTTATCTCATGAAAAAACTGTACCAAATTAACAGACTCTAAAATAGAAGTTGGAAGAATTGTGTAAGTTCTGTGTTTGTCTGTATTCTTTAAACTAGTATAATAATAATACTTTTGCTTTCGGAGTCATAAGCCACTAATTGTGATGAAAATGAAGATGTATAACAAAAAAAATCTTATTTCAGAGTTCACTCAAAATACTTTTCACTGCCACTCAGGAAAACCTTTTGGCAATGCTGAAAGGAAGAGGGCACAGTACAATCACCAAATAATTTTATTTCAGGTTATCTAGGACATGTTACAAACTCAACCAAAGATTATTAAAACAATATGAGGGCCTATATAGCACGGTTCACAGCAATTGTTCCGCGTGTATAGAATACAATTGTGGGGTGGTAAGCTGGCATCTTCATTCATTCAGTGTTGCCTAATTCCCCGCCTTACCTTAATATGGTGAAAATCACTATGTTTTAATTGTATGAAGTTAAATACTAAATGCAACCGTAGCTAGTGCATCAATAAGGCGCCTATATAATGACGTCTGGAATGAATATATTCGCCCTATATTCATTTTTGAATGTAGTTGATGCAATCAATTTGGAAGCTGTTTTTGTTTCCGAACCTTTTCCACTTTTCCAGCAAGGAAGCTCGGAAAATGCCCCGTTGCGGTGGTCTAGTGGCTAAGGTACTCGGCTGCTGACCCGCAGGTCGCGGGATCGAATCCCGGCTGCGGCGGCTGCATTTCCGATGGAGGCGGAAATGTTGTAGGCCGGTGTGCTCAAATTTGGGCGCACGTTAAAGAACCCAAGGTGATCTAAATTTCCAGAGCCCTCCACTACGGCATTTCTCATAATCATATAGTGGTTTTGGGACGTCAAACCCCAAATATATCAATCAATCAAGCTCGAAAAATAAAGTAGAAAACCCTGCATTGCTGCAGAAATGCGCGGCTCATACAGAAATACGAAGGACATCAGTTTACTTGGTGTTTAGTGATGTAAGGAACACCCCGCAAAAAGGCTACATTAAAAAGATGCCTTTAATACTTCAAGCATTGAGAAGGAATGGCGGAAGGAATCGTGCACGCCATCACGCAAAGCTTGGCTACTCGAAGCACGAGCTTGTCGCCACTCGCTGGCGAGCTACTTCTTATTCACTATGTTTCTCTGTAAGCTCTGTGTTTCCGTATAATTAACTCTTTACTTTTGCCTCTTCTGCCTCATTTCTGCCTTTTCTTGCCTCTGTGTATGTGTATTTACTTCTTAATCTTTTTGTGTTTTCTCTCTTGTTTTCCTATCTTCTCACTCGCAATTTCTCACTTTACTCTTTTTTTTTCTTATGCACTGTTCCCTCTTTGCAATTCTTTTTTATTCTCTTTCATTGAGTTTTTCCATCTGTCATGATTTCTCTTCTTTCCATTCTCATGGGTTCTGCTGCCCTTTCTCATCCGCTTCACTGCCTTCTCGTCCTCACTTTGCTTTTCTAATTCCTTGCTACACATGCACAATACAAAACGTACGCTCAGCTTATGTACTTACAACATTTATTGTGGCGGTAAGTACTACAGAGGTGGCGTTAAGTATTTTGCAAGCTGTGTATACATTGGGTATTTTCCTTGATTGATATGTGGGGTTTAACGTCCCAAAACCACTCTATGATTATGAGAGACGCCGTAGTGGAGGGCTCCGGAAATTTAGACCACCTGGGGTTCTTTAACGTGCACCCAAATCTGAGCACACGGGCCTACAACATTTCCGCCTCCATCGGAAATGCAGCCGCCGCAGCTGGGATTCGAACCCGCGCCCTGCGGGTCAGCAGCCGAGTACCTTAGCCACTAGACCACCGCGGCGGGGCTTGGGTCTTTTCCTAATAAATACAATGGTACTTAAATACTAGAGAGCCGATTGATTAACGAGATCACGTTTTTGATTAGTTGGGTGCGCGAGTTTAAATATTGGCACCTTATGAAGAGCTTTTTCAGAAGGTGTTTTTCTATCTTTGACTTTTGTTTTATATGTCTCTGTTTTTTTTATTTCCTTCGTCATCTTCCTTCCCACCTTCAAATCTTTCCCTCGCTTTGTGCTTCCTCCTAGCTATATATGCTAAACTAACTGACGTGCGCGCTATGAGAACAAAGCGAAAATCGCGAAGAGAAAGTGGATGAAGAGAGCATAAATCAGCCACTCATGGCTGATTTAAGTCTTTTATTAGGTTGTCCTTCTTCGCACTACGTAGTTCATAGAGTGGTTCTTCCCTTGTCATCAATCGCTTCGCCATGTTATGGTAAGAGGGAATCTTCGTGGCTGTATCTATCCTGTTTGACGTAGATTGGATATCAGAATATGTGTGTGTGAAGTCCATTTGTGATATAGATTATGAGCACAATATTGTCACGTATTTTAGAATACCTTCTTCTTGGGTGAGTTGGTTCATAACTGGGATTGGAATCGTTGCGCAATCAGTTGGACGAACGCAGGAAAAGGACAGAATAAACGGAAAGAACAAGAACTCTCAACTGGTTTTATTGATTTGGTCTTTGAATATATACGCACATTTTTTTACACACGTCGCAAATAAATTGGAAGAAGAAAGCAGGGCAAGCCCACATTTGAGAACGTGAAAGTTCTAGGAAAGACCAAGGAGAGAGTAGGACGTGATCTGTTAGAAGCTTTTTATATAAGAAATCAGCGACAAATGCTTAAGTGACACCTGTTGCGCTGTAGAACGCAAAAAGTAAATTTTTGAGCAGTTTCAGTTGACATGAGCTGATCTTCACACGTGTTTTCTCCTCGCCCTTCCCCTTTCTTCTTTTGATTTAGTTTGGACATGTGAAAAAAAATGCATATTTATGCAGTGACCAAAATAATCAAACCAGTTGATGGTTTGTGCTCTTTCCGTTTACTCTGTCCTTTCTCTGTGTTCGTCCAATCGATTCCGAAGCGATTTGTCACAACATTGTGCCACAGTCGTGACGCTGACGAAGGCTGACGAAGTCCAACGTTATCACTAGTGGTCACGTAAGTTCAAGAATTATCTTTACGCCTTGCCCTCGTAACCTCACTGAAAAATTACAAGATTATCTATATTGCTTCCAATCATTCAGGCGTTGTTTGCGAAACGCCACAGTTGAACGTATGTTGCGCGATTAACATAAACACGAAGAGAATGAAGTTCGTCTAGCTGTATTTCACAGGCTACAGCATCACTGGTAAGAAAGTGTAATTCTTTATTGCCAAGTATTTTGTAAATGAGCTTAAGGCCCGTTATTTTTAGATCAGGTTAATTAATTTTTTCCTCATAGATCTTACTGGTATGCTCAACTATAATTGTCTTTAATTTTAAACCCCCCACGTTAACTAAGAGTACCCTGCGGGCATCTATTTACGCAGTAAGACAACGTTTGGCAAAATACAAAAGTGTGCACTGTGCATAGCTCAAACCACATCCGTATATAGTGCGCTGCGTTGGAGCAGTTGTTAGGACGCTAGGTGCCAACCCGAAAGTTGCAGGTTTGGCTCGGCGTCGCATTTAGATGGAGAGGACAACTGTGAAGTCATTGTACTGCGCAATGTCAGCGCAAAGTAAAGAACAAAAAATAAAGGCAAGTGCTCAAGCATAACCATATCTTAGATTTAGAACAAAAAAAACCCCAGATATTACTGTTGTAATCAAACCACATCCGGTTTCTTAGCGCTCGTGCCAGCAGGCACAACTGGTCCGCGCTAAGTGTTTGGTACATACTTGAATACACTGAAGCAAACAAAGTAAAAGGAGCTATTTGCTATGGAAAAAATTAAATCAAATGGTGTAATATGAACCCAGGACTTGTCATTACACGTACTTTTTCCAATAAATAGAGGTCATTGAAAGGGAAAAAAGACACGCCGCGTAAAGAACCACTAATAAAGGAGGGCACTGAGAAGCCCGGGCCGTAGCAAACTGCGAAAAACAGAAGCAAAAGCTCGACTAATCAACATGTAAACTAGGAGGAATCTAAACTGAGGATGCGGCTTCGCATGTGGTTTTGTCGCTTCTACCGTGATGCCTATGCTTTGTCTCTACCTCGTGAAAGCGTAAACGGATATGCTCACGTCGAAGGAAATAGAAATGCGAGGTAATGGCTGTCATTTGCACTTGTAAATGTACGTTCTGTATATGAGATGTCTGCTTTTGTTATTACTTATGCATTAATTCACGCGCGAATCATTTCCCGAGGAGCCACCGTCAGCACGTACCAACCATGCCATTTGTCGAACAGCGATAAAATGACACTGCAAGCAAACCTCACCTGTACGCAAGCAAATCCCGCCATTACGTCCTCTATGACCACAGTTAGGATTAGCAGTAAAGTAATGCAGAACATCTGTGGAAAATTTATAAAAGGCAGAAGGAACGAGTAAAAAAAGGCAAATTGACAACGTCCACGTAAACTAGAAATAATGAATTCTTTGTGTTTTTTACTGAGTACATATTGCGCTTATTGTAAGTATAAAGTTCTTTAAATTCATCTGCTGCCTTAGATTTTCTTATCCTTGGGCATATGTGTACATGTGGCCGAAAATCCATTTATGCATTTTCTATTTTACAATGCTGCTTTCATGGAGCAATATTTATTTCACTGACAGCAATAGGTTAGTTTCGTATCCCGCAAGGACCAGGTCAAGACATTCACTGCTCGTTTTTTGCCTTTCAGCTTATACTTTTTGTACGAAAGCTCAGGACATAGAAACTTTTTTACAACGGCTTCCTTAAGTCCTCGTTAAAAACAAACTAAGCACTCATACGAGACAATGCACTTTAGTTCCCCACAAAGCTGTGCGTTGCTATACCACCACACCCAGAGGAACCTAAAGCATATGATTTCGCAGCTGTGACCTATAGTGACATAAATATTTCTTCGAAGTTAAAATAGATTAAAACCGTGTAACACTGATCACAGCTTTTTCTGGTGGTTGACCAACACAATCTTTTCCCTGTGGTACCATTTACTACAAAAGAGAGCAAAGTCATGTCGTTATTATGCATAAAACTAACCTGCACATATTTTCGCATGTTGAAGAAGCGCGAAAATTCTTCCACTAAGATGCGTGCACACACACCACGCACACACGCAGGCAAGAACACACATAAGTTGCGAAGTCCCAAACACACACACTTTCTGCATGATAGTTTTGCTGGTGGAAAAAGTTGCCTAGGTAGCGCATGTACTTACAGCAGTTGACATCCGCGATGGTTTTTTTTTTTTGTGTTGGTGATGTTTAGAAAACTAAAGTTGTCCACAGTGAACATGACAAAATTGTTCTACATCAGCGCGCAGCTGTCGACAAATAAATGGGCTCCAGTTCGCAACTCGCCCCTTTCAATGTTCGAGCAGAACACAGGGGTCATTTGATGTCGCCCCGCTAGAAAATGCAACTCTGGTAATTCTTGCGCACTCTATTGTTTGAGCCGTACCTTTAAGGTTAACAAAGTGCGTGCGAATACGCATAAAACTTTCGCTTTCGACATGCGTCCGAGATGAGCCCCAGCGAATTGACTTTCACCCTTCTGATTCTACCACTATGATTTCCACCAAAGGTTAGTCATACCGACCGAGCCCGTACAAGTGTTATCGGCGCTTCTGGGTTTTCAGAATACACAATTTTGACAAGTAAAAACGACACTACAGCACAGCTGCGGCATCATTTACCTTAAATGAAGCCGTTTTAATTGTGTACGGTGTCCGCGCAAGAGCGACAAACATCGATGCGACGCGCTTGCAGCACTTCCACCAAAGGTACGCCTCCTCTCACCGATAGCCGCCGGTCGCACTCGCCGGCACTTCGCTGGCTCTTAATCGAGAACATAGACACGTCAATTCGTATGCTTACTGAAGCAATATGATAGCATAATGTTTCTGGTGCACTGCATTCGTTTTGGACACGCTCTAATGTAGCTGTTCCTAACGACAGAGCAACAGTGGTGCGCTGGCACGACTGTGATGTGCGTTGCGCAAAAAACATCACAATCAATTATGTGTGCGTATTTGTCGAATGAACATAGAAGCGTCATAAAGCCTAAAGAGATATCGCCCTTGGAAGGAGCGAAAAACAGATAGTAAACTTGGCAGTACCACCGAGGAAACTCTTACTTGCTCCTCAGGCCACTTTGTTGTTTATTTTCTTGCAGTTTGTAAATTGTAACAAACAACATAGAGCTGTTGCCATATCGCAGTGGCAATCGTTACAGACAGCACTTGTTCGTGTTTATCAAATGTGCAAATGGTAGTAGCAGGTGCTGATTCCGTCAATCTCCATTAGCGCAAACAAAACTGAAGTGGCAAGAGTGAAATTGTCATTTGACTACTTCTCTTGACACCACATCTGCCTTACGTCGGCGTGGCGCAGTGTGTCAGTGTGCTCAGTGCCAAATTCGGAGGGGGTCAGTTCGATGCCATGCTGGGCGTAGTATTTTTTGGGTGGCTTGCTACATTCTTTTATACAATTATTTTATTATTTTTTAGGTGCAGCTCGTCACGGTGGTTCTGACACTGCTGAGTCGCTCTCCAACATTGCCGGCTAGAGTGCGCCATCCATCATCCGCTTCACCATACGCCACCATACACCATGTGCCGACAACATTTCCACCGCCATAATTCACCAAAATGGGGGTTGGTGGAATCCCACCATTTATATGGTGGAGGTTTTTTCAATAGGTCTGGCTGTTGTTTCACTGTTTCAAAACACTCCAATACCATAATAACGCGATTCCTTCCCGACACCAAGCCTGCCTAGGGAAGTTTGCGAGCAAGTCCTAAGAAAAACGGCGTGGCTAAGTGGTAGAATACTGGGCTGGCACACAGCAGACCCGATTTCTATCCCTGCCCCCTATGTCCTTGGTACTGCATTTTCTTTCTTATTTGTGTGACCATGGTACGTATATAAACACCAGTGGTGGGGGCGACAACTACGGCACCGCGCTTGATCCGAGTTTTGATCTTATAACAGCTTTCGCTGTAAAACAGCAAGCAATGTACGCGGCACGCTGATATAGGCGGACAGAAAGTCAACCCTTGATAATCTTATCCATGACAATGCATGTTGGCATTTATAAATGTGGTGTCAAACACTCGAACATATCATTTGCGATCGCGTTTGATCGAGAACAAACTCCCGCCATCTAGTGCGCTCAAGCCTAATCTACGATCCCAAGGTACTCGGAGTGCTATGGAACATGGCACGATTTACGCAGGTAGCATCTACAAGCGCAATGGCCCAGCAACATAAAAAATGTCCCACCTCCCTGAAGGAAAGTCGTGCAAAATTGCGAATGCATTTTTTTGTGCCGAGGGAGGGTACTACTGCCGTTAGACGTTCGCCTTCACCATCTTCTCTGATCGTCGTGAGAGGCGCCCAGCCAGCGAACGGTCGAGAGGGAGGAGCGAGGGGATGGGAGAGAGGGGTGCCGGCGTTCTCGCCTGGGTGCTGGCATTGCATAGCGGCGTCTCAGCACACATTTCCGGATATGTTTTAGAGGCGTCCAGCCAGCGAGTAGAAGGAGAGTGGGGCGCAGAGACGAGAGAGAGCGAACGGCGAGAGAAGGAGCGGCTAAGCACTGCACCTGTAGGAGTGTAGGAGGAAGCGGTACTGCACCTGCACTCTCCTACACTCTCTTACACCACATGCTCCGGTTGCTAGGGGCAAAAATAAACGCGCACACCCTCAGATGTCGCTATGAGAGAAGAGGTGAGAGCAGAGAGTTTACACCTGCCGGCGCGCGGAAATCGCCGCGTACCATGACGGATGCCTGACATAGCCCGACTAAGCAATGCATTCGCATTTAATACAGTGAAAGAAAAGAGCATGTAAGACAATAGAGGATTTCAGTCTATCCGGCGCACCGCTATACGGAAAAAAAGTTTGCGGATGCCGGTTTACCGGGTCTGAACTGCGCATGCGCGTGCCTTACGGGCGTTTACCGGACACTCTCAAACGCCCAAACGCCCGACAAGCTTCCAAGGTTGCCATTACCGGCTTCCCTTTCAGCCGAGTGAAGTCGAGCCAAACAAAAACGTAAAAAAAAAAACTGGCTACTTCGAGGCCCGCTATTATCATGGCGCCGCTTACAGGCTACTCGCCTTCCGACGATAAATTTATAGCTGAAGAAGTTCTTGCGCTGAACCCTTCAAGAATGCTTCACGGTGGCACACAATCACTGAAAGAGTGTCAACGCTACTGTGGCGGACACTCGTATGCCGATTCTGATGCCGATCACCGTGATGCTGATGTTTTTTCTTCATAGTTAGGTTTAAATCATAGCGCAAATAAAAAAAACAAACAAGTTCCATTTTGTAACGAAAAATTGATTGGCATTGTCCAATTTTTTTTCCTTTTCATATTTAGTCAGTAATCGCAAAGACTTTCTCATTTGCGCATACGTAGATGCGGCAGCCACGACCGCGAAGGCGTAGCGGGCGTTTTTTGGACGTATTTTGGGCGGTACGGGCTAAAAACTCAAAAAGCTCGTATTAACGCTATCCGGCATGACGCCCTTCGGCAACCCGGTATACGCAAAAACGTACCGGAGTGACGGACCGACTAAAATCCTCCAATATTCCTTTGCCGGCGGTACCTGTGCACAACTGTTTTAAGTGCATCTATAGGGCACTTTATCACAAGGCGTTCTATACTTATTGCTACGATAATAACCTCACTGTTTGCATATAGGTATGTTTCATGGTAAGTGCTCATCAAAAAATTGTAAATGAAGAACTACTCACCCTGAGTTGATTGATGTTCTACTTTGCCGAAAATAGAATATTGACTGCCGGCTAGATAATTAGTGCATTTTTAATTCCACTTAGGTTCACTTCGAGCTGAGAATAAATTATACTGTTTGACACGTGGTTCACTGAAACCGGTGAAAGAAATGGCCTGTGGTACATGATGGGGCATATACTGCGGTCTCAAACGATCTACTGCAAATATTGCTAAATGAAAACTATTATTATTGAGCAGGGTTATTTGGACCGAATCTCAATATAACTTTCTCTATCTTAAAAATGAAGTAAAAACATGTGTAAAATAGTAGATATATCTAGAGAACTTTCTCTTCCGGTACTGGAAAATATTGGTTTACGCCATTTCCAAGAACACGTTCGCAAAAAATAGGGTGATTTATGTTTTATTTCAGCCGTGATCGCTCATATAATGAATATGTCTTGACGTGGTCATTTTAGTTTTAAAAAAAGTGACGCAAAACAATTGTCAACCCTCATTAAGTACTTCGCACACCTATCTTAAAGGCCAAAATAGTTTTTGTGCGCTCAACTGGGCCTCATTTGGCAGTCTCCGTATTGTGTACGGTCCTGCAATCCAGCAATTGGTGGCATACATGAAAACGATAAGGGCTTGCGTGAACGCATTCAGCGGCAAAAAAAAAAAAAATCTCCGCGTGAACGTAACTCGTAAATCCGCGTCTAGGGGCAACGAGCGGAGATTTGGCGGGCTGTTCTCAGTGTTCGCAGGAAGATTGATTGATTGGTTGATAGATGATTGATATGTGGATTTAACGCCCAAAACCACCATGATATTGGAGACGCCGTACAGGAGGACTCCGGAAATTGCGACCCAACTGGGGTTTTTTAACGTGCACACAACTTTGTGCACACGGGCCTTACAACATTTTCCGCTCCATCGGAAATGCAGCCGCCAGCAGCCGGGATGCGATCCCGCGACCTTGCGGCGCCCGCAGACGAGTACCTTAGCCACTACACCACGCAGCGGGGCTCGCAAGCAGGAACTAAACTCGCGGAACGAGGACGTCTCCGATGCTAGTGGTTTTCGCACTTGGCCATTGGTTAGAGTGACGGTCTGTCTACATTATCAACGCGGTCAGACGGCCACGAGGGTTGGCCAATAAGAAAATGATAGCGTAATGCATCGCTTCGCGAATGCATCCCTGCTGCGGCCGTGAGATTGCAATCTGTGCTGTCTTCTCTTTCAAGCTGTGGCTAAGTTTGCTGCCGCGTTGTTCCGAAGGTGATATGCTTTCATCGTTTTATCGAGTGAAGCGGCCCGCGCAACACGCGTGCAGTGTCGCTCAACGGGCTCTTCCCCTTCGCTGCCGTTTTCACCAAGAATGTCATGTGGCCGCGTTCACCATGGGGTGCGTGAAGTCCGGTGACAAAAGCACACACCCTAACATTACGGTTCTCTACCAGCTGCTAACTATTTACTGTCTTTTGAAAGCAAATGGCAAGGAAAACGTCTCGAGTTAACCACCAATTCTTGGCACAGTGGATTTCCGCCGCTTGCGTTGACTGCTTCCCATCCCGTAAAATTCTGCTGCCGTGGACGCTTTTGCGCTCGAGGTAGCGTGGGACGTGACGACTTTGAGGTATGCACGGGACCTATAGGTGTGCGGCGTTTGTGCTTCAACGTCCATTATATTCGCACACGAGGTGAGTGATGAGCATTCCCACTGGCTTGAGTAATACACTCAATGTTATCTTTTCAAAGTGTTGTTGCGGGCTTGCACTGCTGTTAAAAGGGGTGCCGAAAAATGATTTGTTGAATTAATTTAAGAGTCATGAGTGATGGGTTGGTTTAATTTTCCGCGAGTGATCAATATAACTAGGAGTGGGTCCGACTCATTTGAATCGTTGTGATGTCCTTGTGAGAAAACCAGCAGCATGTCTGCGCTTGCTTTAAGAACGTATCGTATTCGTTTTAAGCAATCTGCCAACGACTGCCACTTGCCGGGTTTGTGAATTCTGCTCCACAGTGTCTGGTAAAAAGTACACAATGTCTAGAATAGAGAAAATCACTGTGAGGAAAAGTGAGCAGTGGACTTGTTTGCGAATCTTTGTCCATGCCACAGAATTCAAGCGAATAAACGCAGCAGCGGTTTAGTCTGAGGGAGTACATCAATGAGCGTTCAGTTTTAACTCTTGTCCGAGTAAAGCCCACGCGAATATAATGCATGTCTTAGTTGCTATTGGTTCGTGCATATTCAATTGAAATCGCACATCGCGACATTTGGCGTTGTGCGATTTACTCCCGGGCAGAAATTTTCTTGCACTGGTAAATGCATTATGAAAAGACGGAGGCATTGCTGGTGTATTAGGTTAGTTTGAGACAAGAAACATGTCGTACCTTTACTGGTACTGAAGTTTCACTGTCATCGAATGCTGTTCCGTTCCTCTGCTAAATGTTTGCTGCGGCAACCCGTTCTTCGACAGCATCCATTGGGCATTCGAGATTTCGAAGCCGCTTCGTTAGACGAGCACAGTACGGTGGGGCATCCGGCAGGATCTTGTCTTGGCAAGTGCAAGCCAGTGTTGAATCGTGGTGGGGGAGTGAGGAGCACTGGTGAGGCCTCTGAAGGGAGGGGGAAAGGGCTATGCGTTTTTGCAAAGGTGGGAAAGGGAGAACTACCCCTTTCGCACAGTCTTGCAGGCACCAATGCAGTCCGCACCGAGCGAAGCGTTGGGTTTGTTCTACTCCGCTCAGTTGCGACGAGTGGCTGCTTCGGACGCGCGGCTGTTGATGTCAGTGTCTGCTGCAGACATTGCTAATACTACCTAGGTTCTTATGCTGATTTCGTTACTAATAGCTTGGTTACTTGCTGGATAATTACCATCAAGATAATTGTAAGATATCCTGAATTTACTGCGTGAACGTGGACTTTAAAACAGAGTAGGTGCCTCTGACGACGACATTGTTGTGCTCCGTTATTTATGCGGCCGTATACAGCCAACTACTGCTCGTTTGCTTGGTGAAAAACGCAAGCTCTGTCGGCTTATGGTACATGGTCGCTTACATTTTGAACTGGTGATGCTTTTGCTCATTTATTCTAGGTGATATTTTTTACAAACTGCTTATGTTATCGTACACCTGAGAAATACCCAAGAGACAAGTTGTTGACGCCGAGTAGGAGTGGGGTTGGTGAACACTTTGAACACAGTTCATGGAATTGAGTCGTCAGTGTTTAAAATAAATAATCAGAATCATTTATCATTTGCGAATCCTTAAGTGCGCTCGTAAGGATTGTCGCTGCTCGTTCCGCTCAATTGAATATATATAGAGAGCCAGATAGAAGCATCTTGAGAGGTGTGCACCGAGTGGGGGAATAGAGAGAGGAGGTGCCTTTTTTCTTTTCTAGCTTCCTGCTTGCACTTTATTGAAATCGTCAGGAGCTCAGTGAAAAGAGGTAGTAAAGAAGTGATGGCAGCCGCAGTGAAACTTGACCTCCACTGATGAAGGCGCACACTTATAGGCACATCTATTTAAGTCATTGCCTTACCAGCGTAGTTCTTTCGTCGGTCTTACGAACCTTTAACACTACAACCCATTTTATTTTTCACCCTGTTGTTGTCACTGTTCTCGGTGTTATAAGCAAATACATGTTCCGCACTAATATTTACAAAATGGTTCAAAGAGATATATTGTGGCTGTGGTCTTACCAATGTATGGTCCAAGTGTGATGAATGCTGGGCATTGTTGAGAGTGTGCAGAAGAATTGTATAAGTGCGAGAGGATGCGCCAATTGTAACGTCAGAAACTGCCCTTCTAGCCGAGGTATTTGAATCAGGCGATGAGACCGAATTAATAGACATTTTTGTCAGTTATAACAAAGCTTCAGTAGAGAAGCACGAGATCTTTCTTAAGGCTCATGTAGTCCGTTACATTATGTTTTTATTCTGACCAGATGGGCTTCCGGGCAGCTATCCTGTATAAAAAGTTCAGGACCTTTAATAACCATTGTCATGGGGTCGTGATATTGAAGGATGCAGCGTCGGCGAATCAAA
>NW_023608607.1:0-28379 GCF_013339725.1 Rhipicephalus microplus | reverse complement strand
AACGTATGCGTGTGCGTGCACTTGTACATATCTTAGCGCAACTGGGCAACGTTTCGCGCAATTACTCCGGCATTCATGGCATGCTATATTGCGTAACAGCATGCGTGAGCTTTTCTAAAAATAACGATGCGTTGGCGGGAAACGAACCGGTCCCGCGTGGCAGGCGAGTATTCTACCACGGAACTACTGACGCCATTTGCGCTCCTGCACTCATGACATGCAATATTGCGAAATAGTACGCAGGAACCTTTCTAAAATAAACGATGTGTCGGCCGGGAATTGAACCCGGGTCACCCGCGTGGCAGGTGAGTATTCAACCACTGAACCACCGACGCCATTTGCTTACTCCGGCGTTCATGGCATGCTATATTCTGTAACAGCATGCGTGAGCTTTTCTAAAAATGACGATGCGTCGGCCGGGAATCGAACCCGGGTCGCCCGCGTGGCAGGCGAGTATTCTACCGCTGAACCACCGACGCCATTTTCTTACTCCTGCATTCATGGCATGCATATATAGCGTAACAGCACGCGTGAGCTTTTCGAAAAATAACGATGTGTCACCGGGAATCGAACCCGGGTCACCCGCGTGGCAGGCGAGTATTCTACCACTGAACCACTGACGCCATTTGCTTACTCCTGCATTTATGGCATGCAATATTACGTAACAGCACGCGTGAGCTTTTCTAAAGGTAACGATGCGTCAGCCGGGAATCGAACCTGGGTCACCCGCGTGGAAGTCGAGTATTCTACCACTGAAACACCGACGCCTTTTGCTTGCTCCTGCATTCATGGCAAGCATATATAGCGTAACATCACGCGTGAGCTTTTTTAAAGATAACGATGCGTCGGCCGGGAATTGAACTCGGGTCACCCGCGTGGTAGGCGTATTCTACCACTGAAGCACCGAGGCCATTTGTGCTCCTGCATTCATGGCATGCATATATAGCGTAACAGCACGCGTGAGCTTTTCAAAAATTAACGATGCGTTGGCCGGGAATCGAATCCGGGTCACCCGCGTGGCAGGCGAGTATTCTACCACGGAAATACTGACGCCATTTGCTTGCTCCTGCATTCATGACATGCAATTTTGCGGAATAGCACGCAGGAACTTTCTAAAAAACGAGTCAGCCGGAAATCAAACCCGGGTCACCCGCGTGGCAGGCGAGTTTACCACTGAACCACCGCTGCAACTTGCTTACTCCTGCATTCATGGCATGCAATATTTTGTAACAGCATGCGTGAGCTTTTCTAAAATAACAATGCGTCAGCCGGGAATCGAACCCGGGTCACCCGCGTGGCAGGCGAGTATTCTACCACTGAAGCACCGACGCCATTTGCTTGTTCCTGCATTCATGGCATGCATATATAGCGTAACAGCACGCGTGAGCTTTTCTAAAAGTAACGATGCGTTGGCTGGGAATCGATCCGGGTCACCCGCGTGGCAGGCGAGTATTCTACCACGGAACTACTGACGCCATTTGCTTGCTCCTTCATTCATGACATGCAATTTTGCGGAATAGCACGCAGGAACTTTTCTAAAATAAACGATGCGTCAGCCGGAAATCGAACCCGGGTCACCCGCGTGGCAGGCGAGTATTCTACCACTGAACCACCGATGCAACTTGCTTACTCCTGCATTCATGGCATGCAATATTTTGTAACAGCATGCGTGAGCTTTTCTAAAAATGACGATGCGTCGGCCGGGAATCGAACCCGGGTCACCCGCGTGGCAGGCGAGTATTCTACCACTGAACCACCAATGCCATTTGCTTACTCCTGCATTCATGACATGCAATATTGCGGAAAGGCAGGCAAGAACAATTTTAAAGTAAACCATGTGTCGGCCGAGAATCGAACCCGGGTCAGCCGCGTGGCAGGCGAGTATTCTATCACTGAACCACCGACGCCATTTGCTTACTCCGGCTATAATGACATGCAATATGGCGTAACATTACGTGTGAGCCTTTATAAAAAAACAATGCGTCAGCCGGGAATCGAACCCGGGTCACCCGCGTGGAAGGCGAGTATTTTACCACTGAACTACCGACGCCATTCGCTTGCTCCTGCATTCATGGCATGTATATATAGCGTAACAACACGCATGAGCTTTTCTAAAAATAATGATGCGTCAGCCGGGAATCGAACCCGGGTCACCCGCGTGGCAGGCGTATTCTACCACTGAAGCACCGACGCCATTTGCTTGCTCCTGCATTCATGGCATGCATATATAGCGTAACAGCACGCGTGAGCTTTTCTAAAAGTAACGATGCGTTGGCCGGGAATCGATCCGGGTCACCCGCGTGGCAGGCGAGTATTCTACCACGGAACTACTGACGCCATTTGCTTGCTCCTTCATTCATGACATGCAATTTTGCGGAATAGCACGCAGGAACTTTTCTAAAATAAACGATGCGTCCAGCCGGAAATCGAACCCGTGTCACCCCGCGTGGCAGGCGAGTATTCTACCCACTGAACCACCGATGCAACTTGCTTACTCCTGCATTCATGGCATGCAATATTTTGTAACAACATGCGTGAGCTTTCTTAAAATGACGATGCGTCAGCTGGTATTCGAACCCGGGTCACCCGCGTGGAAGGCGAGTATTCTACCACTGAACCGCCAACGCCATTTGCTTGCTCCTGCATTCATGGCATGCATATATAGCGTAACCACACGCGTGAGCTTTTTTAAAGGTAAACGATGCGTCGGCCGTGAATTGAACCCGGTCAACCCTTGTGGCAGGCGAGCATTCCTACAACTGACCACCGACGCCATTTGTTTTCTCCGGCATTCATGACATGCAATATTGCGTACAGCACGTGTGCTCTTTTCTAAAAGTAACAATGCTTCGGCAGGGAATCGAACCCGGGTCCCCGCGTGGCAGGCGAGTATTCTACCATTGACACCACCGACTCCAGTTGCTTACTCCTGCATTCATGGCATGCAATATTGCGTAACAGCACGCGTGAGCTTTTCTAAAACTAACGATGCGACAGCCGGAAATCGAACCCGGGTCACCCACGTGGCAGCCGAGTATTCTACCACTGAACCACCGACGCCATTTGCTTGCTCCTGCATTCATGGCAAACATATATAGCGTAACAGCACACGTGAGCTTTTTCAAAGATAACGATGCGTCGGCCGGGAATTGAACCCGGGTCACCCGCGTGGCAGGCGAGTATTCTACCACTGAAGCACCGGGGCCATTGGCTTGCTCGTGCATTCATGGCATGCATATAAAGCGTAACAGCATGCATGAGCTTTTCTAAAAAAACAATGCGTCGACTGGGAATCGAACCTGGGTCACCCGCGCAGCAGGTGAGTATACTACCTTTGAACCACCAACACCATTTGCTTACTACTGCATTCATGACACGCAAAATTGCTGAAAGCACGCAGGAACTTTTCTAAAATAAACGATGCGTCGGCCAGAAATCGAACCCGGGTCACCCGCGTGGCAGGTGAGCACTCTACAACTGAACCACCGAGGCCATTTGCTTACTCCTGCATTCATGGCATGCAATATTGTGTAACAGCACGCGTGAGCTTTTCTAAAAATAACGATGCGTCGGCCGGGAATCGAACCGGGTCACCCGCCTGGGAGGCGAGTATTCTACCACTGAACCACCGACGCCATTTGCTTTCTCCTGCATTCATGGCATGCATCATTAGCGTAACAGCACGCGTGAGCTTTTCTAAAAAAATAACGATGCCGTCGGCCGGGGAATCGGAACCCCGTGTCACCCGCGTGGTAGGCCGAGTATTCTACCACTGAACCACCAACGCCATTTGCTTGCTCCTGCATTCATTGCATGCATATATAGCGTAACAGCACGCGTGAGATTTTTTAAAGATAACGATGCGTCGGCCGTGAATTGAACCCGGGTCGCCCGTGTGGCAGGCGAACATTCTACCACTGAACCACCGTCGCCATTTGTTTTCTCCGGCATTCATGACATGCAATATTGCGTAACAGCACGTGCGAGCTTTTTTAAAAGTAACAATGCTTCGGCAGGGAATCGAACCCGGTTCACCCGCATGGCAGGCGAGTATTCTATCACTGAACCACCGACGCCATTTGCTTACTCCTGCATTCATGGCATGCAATATTGCGTAACAGCACGGGTGAGCTTTTCTAAAAGTAACGATGCGTCAGCTGGGAATCGAACATGGGTAACCCGCGTAGAAGTCGAGTATTCTACCACTGAACCACCGACGCCATTTTCTTGCTCCTGCATTCATGGCAAGCAATATAGCGTAACATCACGCGTGAGCTTTTTTAAAGATAACGATGCGTCGGCCGGGAATCGAACTCGGGTCACCCGCGTGGCAGGCGTATTCTATCACTGAAGCACTGACGCCATTTGCTTGCTCCTGCATTCATGGCATGCAATATTGCGTAACAGCACGCGTGAGCTTTTTTAAGCATAACGATGCGTCGGCCGGGAATCGAACCTGGGTCACCCGCGTGGCAGGCTAGTATTCTACCACTGAACCACTGACGCTATTTGCTTCCTCCTGCATTCATGGCATGCAATATTTTGTAACAGCATGCGTGAGCTTTTCTAAAAATGACGATGCGTCGGCCGGGACTCGAACCCGGGTCAGCCGCGTGGAAGGCGAGTATTCTATCACTGAACCACCGACGCCATTTGCTTACTCCGGCATTCATGACATGCAATATGGCGTAACATTACGTGTGAGCTTTCTTTAAAAAAACAATGCGTCAGCCGGGAGTCGAACCCGGGTCACCCGCGTGGCAGGCGAGTATTCTACCACTGAACCACCGACACCGTTTGCTGGCTCCTGCATTCATGACGTGAAACTTTGCGAAAATCAGGCAGGAACTTTTTTAAAATAAACAATGCCTCGGCCGGGAATCGAACCCGGGTCACCCGCGTGGCAGGCGAGTATTCTACCACTGAACCACCGACACCAATTGCTTACTCCTGCATTCATGGCATGCAATATTGCGTAACAGCATGCGTGAGCTTTTCTAAAAATCACGATGCGTCGGCCAGGAATCGAACCCGGGTCACCCGCGTGGCAGGCGAGTATTCTACCACTGAACCACCGACGCCATTTGCTGGCTCCTGCATTCTTGGCGCGCAATATTGCGAAATAGCACGAAAAACTTTTTAAAATAAACGACGCGTCGGCTGGGAATCGAACCCGGGTCACCCGCGTGGCAGGCGAGTATTCTACCGCTGAACCACCGACGCTGTTTTCTGGCTCCTGCATTCGTGGCGTGCAATATTGCGGAATAGCACACAGGAACGTTTCTAAAATAAATGATGCGTTGGCCGGTAATCGAACTCGGGACACCCGCGTGGCAGGCGAGTATTTTACCACCTAACCACCGACGCTTTTGCTTACTTCTGCATTCATGGCATGCGTATATAGCGTAACATCACGCGTGAGTTTTTCTACGTATAACAATGCGTCAGCCGGGAATCGAACCTAGGTCACCCGCGTGGCAGCCGAGTATTCTACCACTGAACCACTAACGCCAGTTGCTTACTCCTGCATTCATGACATGCAGTAATTCTTAACAGCACGTGTGAGCTTTTCTAAAAACAATACGTTGGCCGGGAATTGAACCCGGGTCACCCGCGTGGCAGGCGAGTATTCTACCACTGAACTTCCGACGCCATTTTCTTACTCCTGCATTCATGGCATTCATATATAGCTTAACTGCACGCGTGAGCTTTTCGAAAAATAACGATGTGTCAGCCAGGAATCGAACCCGGGTCACCCGCGTGGCAGGCGAGTATTCTACCACTGAACCACCGGTGCCATTTGCTTACTTCTGCATTCATGGCATGCAATATTGCGTAACAGCACGCGCGAGCTTTTCTAAAGATAACAATGCGTCGGCCGGGAATCGAACCTTGGTCACCCGCGTGGCAGCCGAGTATTCTACCACTGAGCCACCACGCCAGTTGCTTACTCCTGCATTCATGACATGCAATAATTCTTAACAGCACGTGTGAGCTTTTCTAAAAATAACAATACGTCGGCCGGGAATCGAACCCGGGTCACCCGCGTGGCAGGCGAGTATTCTACCGCTGAACCACCGACGCCATTTTCTTACTCCTGCATTCATGGCATGCATATATAGCGTAACAGCACGCGTGAGCTTTTCGAAAAATAACGATGTGTCAGCCGGGAATCGAACCCGGGTCACCCGCGTGGCAGGCGAGTATTCTACCACTGAACCACCGATGCAACTTGCTTACTCCTGCATTCATGGCATGCAATATTTTGTAACAGCATGCGTGAGCTTTTCTAAAATGGACGATGCGTCGGCCGGGAATCGAACCCGGGTCACCCGCGTGGAAGGCGAGTATTCTACCACTGAACCACCAATGCCATTTGCTTACTGCTGCATTCATGACATGCAATATTGCGGAAAGGCAGGCAAGAACAATTTTAAAGTAAACGATGTGTCGGCCGAGAATCGAACCCGGGTCAGCCGCGTGGCAGGCGAGTATTCTATCACTGAACCACCGACGCCATTTGCTTACTCCGGCATTCATGATATGCAATATGGCGTAACATTACGTGTGAGCCTTTCTAAAAAAACAATGCTTCAGCCGGGAATCGAACCCGGGTCACCCGCGTGGAAGGCGAGTATTCTACCACTGAACTACCGACGCCATTCGCTTGCTCCTGCATTCATGGCATGCATAAATATCGTAACAACACGCATGAGCTTTTCTAAAAATAACGATGCGTCAGCCGGGAATCGAACCCGGGTCACCCGCGTGGCACGCGTATTCTACCACTGAAGCACCGACGCCATTTGCTTGCTCCTTCATTCATGGCATGCATATATAGCGTAACAGCACGCGTGAGCTTTTCTAAAAGTAACGATGCGTCAGCTGGTATTCGAACCCGGGTCACCCGCGTGGAAGGCGAGTATTCTACCACTGAACCGCCAACGCCATTTGCTTGCTCCTGCATTCATGGCATGCATATATAGCGTAACAACACGCGTGAGCTTTTTTGAAGGTAACGATGCGTCGGCCGTGATTTGAACCCGGGTCACCCTTGTGGCAGGCGAGCATTCTACCACTGAACCACCGACGCCATTTGTTTTCTCCGGCATTCATGACATGCAATATTGCGTAACAGCACGTGTGATCTTTTCTAAAAGTAACAATGCTTCGGCAGGGAATCGAACACGGGTCACCCGCGTGGCAGGCGAGTATTCTACCACTGAACCACCGACTCCATTTGCTTACTCCTGCATTCATGGCAAGCAATATTGCGTAACAGCACGCGTGAGCTTTTCTAAAACTAACAATGCGACAGCCGGGAATCGAACCCGGGTCACCCACGTGGCAGCCGAGTATTCTACACTGAACCACCGACGCCATTTGCTTGCTCCTGCATTCATGGCTAACATTATAGCGTAACAGCACACGTGAGCTTTTTCAAAGATAACGATGCGTCGGCCGGGAATTGAACCCGGGTCACCCGCGTGGCAGGCGAGTATTCTACCACTGAAGCACCGACGCCATTGGCTTGCTCCTGCATTCATGGCATGCATATAAAGCGTAACAGCATGCATGAGCTTTTTTAAAAAAAACAATGCGTCGACTGGGAATCGAACCCGGGTCACCCGCGCAGCAGGTGAGTATTCTACCTTTGAACCACCGACGCCATTTGCTTACTCCTGCATTCATGGCATGCAATATTGCGTAACAGCACGGGTGAGCTTTTCTAAAAGTAACGATGCGTCAGCTGGGAATCGAACATGGGTAACCCGCGTAGAAGTCGAGTATTCTACCACTGAACCACCGACGCCATTTTCTTGCTCCTGCATTCATGGCAAGCAATATAGCGTAACATCACGCGTGAGCTTTTTTAAAGATAACGATGCGTCGGCCGGGAATCGAACTCGGGTCACCCGCGTGGCAGGCGTATTCTATCACTGAAGCACCGACGCCATTTGCTTGCTCCTGCATTCATGGCATGCAATATTGCGTAACAGCACGCGTGAGCTTTTTATAAACATAACGATGCGTCGGCCGGGAATCGAACCTGGGTCACAGAGTAAGGCCCATAAAATTTGGCACTGGAATCTCTTATTCCTTTTCTCACTAGTACGAGGTCGGTGACTTGAATGTCTGGCATGTCTGCTCGATGCCTCTTGTCGAAATTCTTTTTCATTCGTTTTCGGTACCTCTCCTCCTGTGATTTTTGTTGCCTCTCCTCGACAATCTTGAGGTTTTCCAAGAGTCCCAACTCACGGTCTGCCTGCAGAATAGGGGTCTCTCCTGTAGAAGCGTACTGTGGACTGCACCCCAAGCCACTTGTGTAGGATCGGTTATGATGTTTTACGGCTGCTTCTAAAGAACATTTCCATCCCCCAGGAAAACTATCGTACATCTTGATGTATTGTTTCACGTCCCGTATGGCACGTTCTGCAAGCCCATTCGCCGCAGGATGGTATGGCGCACAGAACTTGATCGATACATTGTGATCTCGAGCCCATCTTACTAGCTTTTCACTCTTGAACGCGGGGCCGTTATCGCATACGATTGTCCGCGTAGTTCTAAACATGTCCCTTTCGAGAAGGGTTATGACGCTATTTGCATCTTCTTTTCCTGCTCGTGCCGCGACCATCCTGGTGCATTCATCTATGGCCAGCAGAAAAGCTTGCGTTTTTCTGACTCCTTCCCGTTTCTTGTTAAGTTCGGCGAAATCCAGGTGAACTACTTCAAAAGGCACGTTCGAGTGGCAAGGTAGTATCATGGTGTCCGTAGGCTGTTTATACTTGACTTTGTGTACTTGACACACATGGCATGAACGAACGTACTGACTAACGTCTTTCTTCATGTGAGGCCACGTAAACCTCTTGACCAACTTGTTGTAGGTACGCCAAAAGCCGTCGTGTCCTCCAGATTCTGGGCTATCGTGGTACAAGTAAAGCACTTTGGAAACAAGAGTTGGTGGGACTTGATACCGACCTTCCGTAAAAACCAGTTGTTCTGAGCCTTCCCACAGCTTCACTTCATTGATTTCTTCAGATTTTTCTGTGTTGTTTTGTACCATCAATCTTGATAGAGCATCTGCATCGGTTAAAAGCGGTCCTGGTCGGTGCGAGATGGTAAAGTCAAATTGCTGCAAGTAATTCACCCATCTGGCGATACGCCCTTTAGTTTGGGTCATATTCAAGAGATGAGTGAGTGCCTGGTGATCGGTGAACAAAGTGAACTTCGTACCTTCCAGGTACGTGCGGAAGTAGTCAACGGCCTTCAGAACCGCCAGTGCTTCTTTTTCCGTAGTAGTGTAGTTTGTTTCAGACGGCTTGAAAGTGTAACTGTAGTAACCGACTACGTGTCGCTTTTCTCGGCCAGATGCTTCAATACATTTTTCATGACTCATTCATCCCCAAACTTTTGTCAGTTGGAATCTTCCCCCATAATATCGCTTAATCGCTTTCGTAAAACTATTATCTTCTGTAAATGTTTGTATTATATATATATATATATATGTAGTGTTCCTACTTAAAATAACGGAACAGCATTAAAGCTTCAGTATGGAACTGGCGTCCATCTTAATCTGCTTTATTTTTCACTTCATCCTCCTCTTCTTTCCTGCCCCGGCCCTCGCGCTTCTTCATCTTCTGTCCAAAGGCTCATACCGCTTCACCCTTCCCGCTTTCTTTTAATTACCCCTCCTGGGGTAATACTTGAAGACATTCCCAATTGAAGCACATTCAACAGATCCACGTTCACCAGTGTACCAGACAGTCTTCAAAATTCCGTTCTGGGTGGCTGTCTTGGTCACAGAGTAAGGCCCATAAAATTTGGCACTGGAATCTCTTATTCCTTTTCTCACTAGTACGAGGTCGGTGACTTGAATGTCTGGCATGTCTGCTCGATGCCTCTTGTCGAAATTCTTTTTCATTCGTTTTCGGTACCTCTCCTCCTGTGATTTTTGTTGCCTCTCCTCGACAATCTTGAGGTTTTCCAAGAGTCCCAACTCACGGTCTGCCTGCAGAATAGGGGTCTCTCCTGTAGAAGCGTACTGTGGACTGCACCCCAAGCCACTTGTGTAGGATCGGTTATGATGTTTTACGGCTGCTTCTAAAGAACATTTCCATCCCCCAGGAAAACTATCGTACATCTTGATGTATTGTTTCACGTCCCGTATGGCACGTTCTGCAAGCCCATTCGCCGCAGGATGGTATGGCGCACAGAACTTGATCGATACATTGTGATCTCGAGCCCATCTTACTAGCTTTCACTCTTGAACGCGGGGCCGTTATCGCATACGATTGTCCGCGTAGTTCTAAACATGTCCCTTTCGAGAAGGGTTATGACGCTATTTGCATCTTCTTTTCCTGCTCGTGCCGCGACCATCCTGGTGCATTCATCTATGGCCAGCAGAAAAGCTTGCGTTTTTCTGACTCCTTCCCGTTTCTTGTTAAGTTCGGCGAAATCCAGGTGAACTACTTCAAAAGGCACGTTCGAGTGGCAAGGTAGTATCATGGTGTCCGTAGGCTGTTTATACTTGACTTTGTGTACTTGACACACATGGCATGAACGAACGTACTGACTAACGTCTTTCTTCATGTGAGGCCACGTAAACCTCTTGACCAACTTGTTGTAGGTACGCCAAAAGCCGTCGTGTCCTCCAGATTCTGGGCTATCGTGGTACAAGTAAAGCACTTTGGAAACAAGAGTTGGTGGGACTTGATACCGACCTTCCGTAAAAACCAGTTGTTCTGAGCCTTCCCACAGCTTCACTTCATTGATTTCTTCAGATTTTTCTGTGTTGTTTTGTACCATCAATCTTGATAGAGCATCTGCATCGGTTAAAAGCGGTCCTGGTCGGTGCGAGATGGTAAAGTCAAATTGCTGCAAGTAATTCACCCATCTGGCGATACGCCCTTTAGTTTGGGTCATATTCAAGAGATGAGTGAGTGCCTGGTGATCGGTGAACAAAGTGAACTTCGTACCTTCCAGGTACGTGCGGAAGTAGTCAACGGCCTTCAGAACCGCCAGTGCTTCTTTTTCCGTAGTAGTGTAGTTTGTTTCAGACGGCTTGAAAGTGTAACTGTAGTAACCGACTACGTGTCGCTTTTCTCGGCCAGATGCTTCAATACATTTTTGATACAACACTGCACCAGTCCCATAATGTGAGGCGTCAGTGTTCAATTCAAAGGGTAAAGTGAAATCTGGTATACGCAGAACGGGGTCAGAAGAAATTCTGTGCACCAAGTCACGGTAGACTCTCTCACATTCGTCACTCCATTCAAAGGGAACTTCTTTCTGCGTTAAGCGCGTGAGGCATCTAGTTTTGACAGCAAAGTCCTTTATGAAAGATCGGAAATGTCCTGCCAATCCCAAAAACACACGCAGTGAATGGACGTCATATGGTTTCTTCAACTGGGAGATCTTCTCGACGGACTCTTGTTTTGTGCTTTTGGTGTTCCCATCGAAGACTCTTCCAAGAAACACCACTTTTTGTTGAAAGAATACACTCTTCTTAAAATTAACCTTGAGATGTGCCAAGCTCAAGGCGTTTAACACCTGAGACAGATGGTCCTGATGCTCAGCCTCTGTTTTGGAGAAGACTATAATGTCGTCTATGTACACATTACAAAAAACACCAAGGAATGGCTTTAGGACGTCGTTCATGATCTTCTGGAACCACGCTGGCGAGTTTTTCCAACCGAAAGGGAGCCGGTTGTATTCGTAGAGATCGAATGGCGTGATAAAAGCGGTGTACATTTTTGTTTCTTCGGTTAGTGGGATCTGCCAGAAACCTTTGCATAAATCGATGCGGGAAAAATGTCGGCAACCCCCGGTCTCATCTATAATTGTGTCGATCTTCGGCATAGGAAATGGTATGAGTTCTGTCTGACGATTGAGAACCCTGTAGTCGGTGCATAATCTGAAGGTTCCGTCTTCTTTCGGTGCGATCGTTATGGGAGAAGCGAAGGGTGATACCGAAGGTCGTATGATATCAGCATCTAGCATCTGCTGCAAGTAATTCACCCATCTGGCGATACGCCCTTTAGTTTGGGTCATATTCAAGAGATGAGTGAGTGCCTGGTGATCGGTGAACAAAGTGAACTTCGTACCTTCCAGGTACGTGCGGAAGTAGTCAACGGCCTTCAGAACCGCCAGTGCTTCTTTTTCCGTAGTAGTGTAGTTTGTTTCAGACGGCTTGAAAGTGTAACTGTAGTAACCGACTACGTGTCGCTTTTCTCGGCCAGATGCTTCAATACATTTTTGATACAACACTGCACCAGTCCCATAATGTGAGGCGTCAGTGTTCAATTCAAAGGGTAAAGTGAAATCTGGTATACGCAGAACGGGGTCAGAAGAAATTCTGTGCACCAAGTCACGGTAGACTCTCTCACATTCGTCACTCCATTCAAAGGGAACTTCTTTCTGCGTTAAGCGCGTGAGGCATCTAGTTTTGACAGCAAAGTCCTTTATGAAAGATCGGAAATGTCCTGCCAATCCCAAAAACACACGCAGTGAATGGACGTCATATGGTTTCTTCAACTGGGAGATCTTCTCGACGGACTCTTGTTTTGTGCTTTTGGTGTTCCCATCGAAGACTCTTCCAAGAAACACCACTTTTTGTTGAAAGAATACACTCTTCTTAAAATTAACCTTGAGATGTGCCAAGCTCAAGGCGTTTAACACCTGAGACAGATGGTCCTGATGCTCAGCCTCTGTTTTGGAGAAGACTATAATGTCGTCTATGTACACATTACAAAAAACACCAAGGAATGGCTTTAGGACGTCGTTCATGATCTTCTGGAACCACGCTGGCGAGTTTTTCCAACCGAAAGGGAGCCGGTTGTATTCGTAGAGATCGAATGGCGTGATAAAAGCGGTGTACATTTTTGTTTCTTCGGTTAGTGGGATCTGCCAGAAACCTTTGCATAAATCGATGCGGGAAAAATGTCGGCAACCCCCGGTCTCATCTATAATTGTGTCGATCTTCGGCATAGGAAATGGTATGAGTTCTGTCTGACGATTGAGAACCCTGTAGTCGGTGCATAATCTGAAGGTTCCGTCTTCTTTCGGTGCGATCGTTATGGGAGAAGCGAAGGGTGATACCGAAGGTCGTATGATATCAGCATCTAGCATCTCCTGCAACTCTTTCTTGAGCCACATCTTTCGCTCCCTTGACATATTGTAAGGTGCTTTCCGGATGACGGTCTTGTCAGCGAGTTCGAAAGGAACCTTGTGGGACTTCATCGCCTGAGGATAGCTTCCTATGCATACAAGTTCAGGGTAGGTCGTTGCGATATCCGCCGCGCACTTGACAACTCGTAGATTATTTTTCACTTCATCCTCCTCTTCTTTCCTGCCCCGGCCCTCGCGCTTCTTCATCTTCTGTCCAAAGGCTCATACCGCTTCACCCTTCCCGCTTTCTTTTAATTACCCCTCCTGGGGTAATACTTGAAGACATTCCCAATTGAAGCACATTCAACAGATCCACGTTCACCAGTGTACCAGACAGTCTTCAAAATTCCGTTCTGGGTGGCTGTCTTGGTCACAGAGTAAGGCCCATAAAATTTGGCACTGGAATCTCTTATTCCTTTTCTCACTAGTACGAGGTCGGTGACTTGAATGTCTGGCATGTCTGCTCGATGCCTCTTGTCGAAATTCTTTTTCATTCGTTTTCGGTACCTCTCCTCCTGTGATTTTTGTTGCCTCTCCTCGACAATCTTGAGGTTTTCCAAGAGTCCCAACTCACGGTCTGCCTGCAGAATAGGGGTCTCTCCTGTAGAAGCGTACTGTGGACTGCACCCCAAGCCACTTGTGTAGGATCGGTTATGATGTTTTACGGCTGCTTCTAAAGAACATTTCCATCCCCCAGGAAAACTATCGTACATCTTGATGTATTGTTTCACGTCCCGTATGGCACGTTCTGCAAGCCCATTCGCCGCAGGATGGTATGGCGCACAGAACTTGATCGATACATTGTGATCTCGAGCCCATCTTACTAGCTTTTCACTCTTGAACGCGGGGCCGTTATCGCATACGATTGTCCGCGTAGTTCTAAACATGTCCCTTTCGAGAAGGGTTATGACGCTATTTGCATCTTCTTTTCCTGCTCGTGCCGCGACCATCCTGGTGCATTCATCTATGGCCAGCAGAAAAGCTTGCGTTTTTCTGACTCCTTCCCGTTTCTTGTTAAGTTCGGCGAAATCCAGGTGAACTACTTCAAAAGGCACGTTCGAGTGGCAAGGTAGTATCATGGTGTCCGTAGGCTGTTTATACTTGACTTTGTGTACTTGACACACATGGCATGAACGAACGTACTGACTAACGTCTTTCTTCATGTGAGGCCACGTAAACCTCTTGACCAACTTGTTGTAGGTACGCCAAAAGCCGTCGTGTCCTCCAGATTCTGGGCTATCGTGGTACAAGTAAAGCACTTTGGAAACAAGAGTTGGTGGGACTTGATACCGACCTTCCGTAAAAACCAGTTGTTCTGAGCCTTCCCACAGCTTCACTTCATTGATTTCTTCAGATTTTTCTGTGTTGTTTTGTACCATCAATCTTGATAGAGCATCTGCATCGGTTAAAAGCGGTCCTGGTCGGTGCGAGATGGTAAAGTCAAATTGCTGCAAGTAATTCACCCATCTGGCGATACGCCCTTTAGTTTGGGTCATATTCAAGAGATGAGTGAGTGCCTGGTGATCGGTGAACAAAGTGAACTTCGTACCTTCCAGGTACGTGCGGAAGTAGTCAACGGCCTTCAGAACCGCCAGTGCTTCTTTTTCCGTAGTAGTGTAGTTTGTTTCAGACGGCTTGAAAGTGTAACTGTAGTAACCGACTACGTGTCGCTTTTCTCGGCCAGATGCTTCAATACATTTTTGATACAACACTGCACCAGTCCCATAATGTGAGGCGTCAGTGTTCAATTCAAAGGGTAAAGTGAAATCTGGTATACGCAGAACGGGGTCAGAAGAAATTCTGTGCACCAAGTCACGGTAGACTCTCTCACATTCGTCACTCCATTCAAAGGGAACTTCTTTCTGCGTTAAGCGCGTGAGGCATCTAGTTTTGACAGCAAAGTCCTTTATGAAAGATCGGAAATGTCCTGCCAATCCCAAAAACACACGCAGTGAATGGACGTCATATGGTTTCTTCAACTGGGAGATCTTCTCGACGGACTCTTGTTTTGTGCTTTTGGTGTTCCCATCGAAGACTCTTCCAAGAAACACCACTTTTTGTTGAAAGAATACACTCTTCTTAAAATTAACCTTGAGATGTGCCAAGCTCAAGGCGTTTAACACCTGAGACAGATGGTCCTGATGCTCAGCCTCTGTTTTGGAGAAGACTATAATGTCGTCTATGTACACATTACAAAAAACACCAAGGAATGGCTTTAGGACGTCGTTCATGATCTTCTGGAACCACGCTGGCGAGTTTTTCCAACCGAAAGGGAGCCGGTTGTATTCGTAGAGATCGAATGGCGTGATAAAAGCGGTGTACATTTTTGTTTCTTCGGTTAGTGGGATCTGCCAGAAACCTTTGCATAAATCGATGCGGGAAAAATGTCGGCAACCCCCGGTCTCATCTATAATTGTGTCGATCTTCGGCATAGGAAATGGTATGAGTTCAGTATGGAACTGGCGTCCATCTTAATCTGCTTTATTTTTCACTTCATCCTCCTCTTCTTTCCTGCCCCGGCCCTCGCGCTTCTTCATCTTCTGTCCAAAGGCTCATACCGCTTCACCCTTCCCGCTTTCTTTTAATTACCCCTCCTGGGGTAATACTTGAAGACATTCCCAATTGAAGCACATTCAACAGATCCACGTTCACCAGTGTACCAGACAGTCTTCAAAATTCCGTTCTGGGTGGCTGTCTTGGTCACAGAGTAAGGCCCATAAAATTTGGCACTGGAATCTCTTATTCCTTTTCTCACTAGTACGAGGTCGGTGACTTGAATGTCTGGCATGTCTGCTCGATGCCTCTTGTCGAAATTCTTTTTCATTCGTTTTCGGTACCTCTCCTCCTGTGATTTTTGTTGCCTCTCCTCGACAATCTTGAGGTTTTCCAAGAGTCCCAACTCACGGTCTGCCTGCAGAATAGGGTCTCTCCTGTAGAAGCGTACTGTGGACTGCACCCCAAGCCACTTGTGTAGGATCGGTTATGATGTTTTACGGCTGCTTCTAAAGAACATTTCCATCCCCAGGAAAACTATCGTACATCTTGATGTATTGTTTCACGTCCCGTATGGCACGTTCTGCAAGCCCATTCGCCGCAGGATGGTATGGCGCACAGAACTTGATCGATACATTGTGATCTCGAGCCCATCTTACTAGCTTTTCACTCTTGAACGCGGGGCCGTTATCGCATACGATTGTCCGCGTAGTTCTAAACATGTCCCTTTCGAGAAGGGTTATGACGCTATTTGCATCTTCTTTTCCTGCTCGTGCCGCGACCATCCTGGTGCATTCATCTATGGCCAGCAGAAAAGCTTGCGTTTTTCTGACTCCTTCCCGTTTCTTGTTAAGTTCGGCGAAATCCAGGTGAACTACTTCAAAAGGCACGTTCGAGTGGCAAGGTAGTATCATGGTGTCCGTAGGCTGTTTATACTTGACTTTGTGTACTTGACACACATGGCATGAACGAACGTACTGACTAACGTCTTTCTTCATGTGAGGCCACGTAAACCTCTTGACCAACTTGTTGTAGGTACGCCAAAAGCCGTCGTGTCCTCCAGATTCTGGGCTATCGTGGTACAAGTAAAGCACTTTGGAAACAGAGTTGGTGGGACTTGATACCGACCTTCCGTAAAAACCAGTTGTTCTGAGCCTTCCCACAGCTTCACTTCATTGATTTCTTCAGATTTTTCTGTGTTGTTTTGTACCATCAATCTTGATAGAGCATCTGCATCGGTTAAAAGCGGTCCTGGTCGGTGCGAGATGGTAAAGTCAAATTGCTGCAAGTAATTCACCCATCTGGCGATACGCCCTTTAGTTTGGGTCATATTCAAGAGATGAGTGAGTGCCTGGTGATCGGTGAACAAAGTGAACTTCGTACCTTCCAGGTACGTGCGGAAGTAGTCAACGGCCTTCAGAACCGCCAGTGCTTCTTTTTCCGTAGTAGTGTAGTTTGTTTCAGACGGCTTGAAAGTGTAACTGTAGTAACCGACTACGTGTCGCTTTTCTCGGCCAGATGCTTCAATACATTTTTGATACAACACTGCACCAGTCCCATAATGTGAGGCGTCAGTGTTCAATTCAAAGGGTAAAGTGAAATCTGGTATACGCAGAACGGGGTCAGAAGAAATTCTGTGCACCAAGTCACGGTAGACTCTCTCACATTCGTCACTCCATTCAAAGGGAACTTCTTTCTGCGTTAAGCGCGTGAGGCATCTAGTTTTGACAGCAAAGTCCTTTATGAAAGATCGGAAATGTCCTGCCAATCCCAAAAACACACGCAGTGAATGGACGTCATATGGTTTCTTCAACTGGGAGATCTTCTCGACGGACTCTTGTTTTGTGCTTTTGGTGTTCCCATCGAAGACTCTTCCAAGAAACACCACTTTTTGTTGAAAGAATACACTCTTCTTAAAATTAACCTTGAGATGTGCCAAGCTCAAGGCGTTTAACACCTGAGACAGATGGTCCTGATGCTCAGCCTCTGTTTTGGAGAAGACTATAATGTCGTCTATGTACACATTACAAAAAAACACCAAGGAATGGCTTTAGGACGTCGTTCATGATCTTCTGGAACCACGCTGGCGAGTTTTTCCAACCGAAAGGGAGCCGGTTGTATTCGTAGAGATCGAATGGCGTGATAAAAGCGGTGTACATTTTTGTTTCTTCGGTTAGTGGGATCTGCCAGAAACCTTTGCATAAATCGATGCGGGAAAAATGTCGGCAACCCCCGGTCTCATCTATAATTGTGTCGATCTTCGGCATAGGAAATGGTATGAGTTCTGTCTGACGATTGAGAACCCTGTAGTCGGTGCATAATCTGAAGGTTCCGTCTTCTTTCGGTGCGATCGTTATGGGAGAAGCGAAGGGTGATACCGAAGGTCGTATGATATCAGCATCTAGCATCTCCTGCAACTCTTTCTTGAGCCACATCTTTCGCTCCCTTGACATATTGTAAGGTGCTTTCCGGATGACGGTCTTGTCAGCGAGTTCGAAAGGAACCTTGTGGGACTTCATCGCCTGAGGATAGCTTCCTATGCATACAAGTTCAGGGTAGGTCGTTGCGATATCCGCCGCGCACTTGACAACTCGTAGATTATCTTGTCTACCTTGATTTGTCTCGTTCCTTGCTACTCCTTCTACTAGAACCACATCGTCCCAGTACACGTTGATCTTTAGTTTCTTTATATCTGGTCTTGATAGCAAAAAGTCGTACGTTACCCCCTCTATCACCAACACTTCGCTCTCTATTTGCTGACCCTGGAACTCGATGTTTACCAAGGCCCACTGATCATGCAACGTTACTTTTCCATCATAGCCTTGTACTCGTAGAATTCTTCCACTATGCAAGCGATTTGCATCCACCAGCTTGGCATTTATAATGGACACAGAAGCACCGCTGTCTACCAGAGCCATCATATGTTTGTTTCCTACTTTGACGGGAATGTGAAGTAGGCTAGAGCAACTTAAATAAACAGTCTCATTTGGAGTCATCGGGTGGGACTGATCACCCTCGTTTATTAGTTTTTTTTCTGTCGAATACTCCTGAGCTTCAGTGTCGATATTATTCACTCGACCTCTTGGAACACGCCAGGGCAAGTTATCTGTGCGAGTTGCGAGGTGGCTCGGTTCTCGCTGAGGCGCGGCTTGACCAGTCCGATTTACTCCGACTGAAACAGCTGCTTGACTCGGCGGTTATGCTTGTTTCCGAAGCTGATGGTATGTTCTGAAGACACGCGAGGAGGTCATCTAGAGTCTTTGGTGACAGTATTTGCACTTGCTTCAACACGTTAGTGTGCAATCCATGCATTATTAAGGCAACTACGGCCGTAGATGGAAGCAAAGGCTCCGCCAGCTTTAAAAGACGGCGTTTCTCAAAGAAGTACTCGACAAGGCAGCTTTGCTCAGACTTGAAATTAAGCGCCGTGTTCCATCTTTCTACTGGATTGCTTCGGAATGCAGTCAAAAACTTTTTCCTCCACTGGCTCCAAGAGTCGTCACTGTCTTCCAGAATGCATGTTTCATACCACTTTCGCGCAACACCTCTCAAGTAAACGCGCATGTTGGTGATTTTAGCCTCATCAGAGAGCCACTTGTTTTTTCCAGCGGCATATTCGTAGAAATCAAGCCAACTTTCTGGATTTGAAGACACACCGTCGAAAGCATCAGGTTCTACGAAATTAGGTGTCGGTCTCTCAGCATTCAGAGAGCTTATAAGAGATGTCATTATTTGGTTTTGTTGAAGCATCTGTTCCTGTTGCAGCTGAAAAGCTTTCAAAACGAGGCTCACCTCTTCCGTCGAAGATCGTGATCCTGAGTGTTTTCGACGCGCTGGTTCAAGAACTAGGTCGTTGAAGGTCGCCACACGCAAGTTCACTTTCACAGCACCTTTCCGTCGTAGTTCAGTAGTGTCTACGGCTGCCTTTTCCACAACCAGGTTTACGAGTTCTTCCGAGCTGAGCTCACGAGGTAGGTCTACCGCTGCTTCGTCTTGAACTTGGTACTTCGAAAAGATGATCTCCTCGGAGGTCTCGTCTATGAAGAACGTCACCCACATGATGGCTTCGATGGCCGGCTGCGCCAAAATAATGTAGTGTTCCTACTTAAAATAACGGAACAGCATTAAAGCTTCAGTATGGAACTGGCGTCCATCTTAATCTGCTTTATTTTTCACTTCATCCTCCTCTTCTTTCCTGCCCCGGCCCTCGCGCTTCTTCATCTTCTGTCGGCCGGGAATCGAACCCGGGTCACCCGCGTGGCAGGCGAGTATTCTACCACTGAACCACCGACGCCATTTGCTTGCTCCTGCATTCATGGCATGCATATATAGCGTAACAGCACGCGTGAGCTTTTCAAAAAATAACGATGCGTCGGCCGGGAATCGAACCCGGGTCACCCGCGTGGCAGGCGAGTATTCTACCACTGAACCACCGACGCCATTTGCTTGCTCCTGCATTCATGGCATGCAATATTGCGTAACAGCACGCGTGAGCTTTTCAAAAAATAACGATGCGTCGGCCGGGAATCGAACCCGGGTCACCCGCGTGGCAGGCGAGTATTCTACCACTGAACCACCGACGCCATTTGCTTACTCCGGCATTCATGGCATGCTATATTGCGTAACAGCACGCGTGAGCTTTTTTAAAAGTAACAATGCTTCGGCAGGGAATTGAACCCGGGTCTACGCGTGGCAGGCGAGTATTCTACACTGAACCACCAACGCCATTTGCTTGCTCCTGCATTCATGGCATGCATATATAGCGTAACAGCACGCGTGAGATTTTTTAAAGATAACGATGCGTCGGCCGTGAATTGAACCTGGGTCACCCGCGTGGCAGGCGAGTATTCTACCACGGAAATACTGACGCCATTTGCTTGCTCCTGCATTCATGACATGCAATATTGCGGAATAGCACGGAGGAACGTTTCTAAAATAAACGACGCGTCGGCCGGGAATCGAACCCGGGTCAGCCGCGTGGCAGGTGAGCATTCTACCACTGAACCACCGAGGCCATTTGCTTACTCCTGCATTCATGGCATGCAATATTGTGTAACAGCACGCGTGAGCTTTTCTAAAAATAACAATGGGTTGGCCGGGAATTGAGCCCGGGTCACCCGCGTGGCAGGCGACTATTCTACCACTAAACCACCGACGCCATTTGTTCACTGCGGCATGCATGACATGCAATATTGCGTAACAGCACGTGTGAGCTTTTCTTAAAGTAACAATGCTTCGGCAGGGAATCGAACCCGGGTCACCCGCGTGGCAGGAGAGTATTCTACCGCTGAACCACCAACACCATTTGCTTGCTCCTGCATTACAGGCATGCGATATTGCGCAACAGCACGCGTGAGCTTTTCTAAAAATAACGATGCGTCAGCCGGGAATCGAACCCGGGTCACCCGCGTGGAAGGCGAGCATTCTACCACTGAACTACCGACGCTATTTGCTTGCTCCTGCATTCATGGCATGCATATATAGCGTAACAACACGCATGAGCTTTTCTAAAGATAACGATGCGTCAGCCGGGAATCGAACCCGGGTAACCCGCGTGGCAGGCGAGTATCTTACCACTGAACCACCGATGCAACTTGCTTACTCCTGCATTCATGTCATGCAATATTTTGTAACAGCATGCGTGAGCTTTTCTAAAAAAGACGATGCTTCGGCCGGGAATCGAACCCGGGTCACCCGCGTGGCAGGCGAGTATTCTACCACTGAACCACCAATGCCATTTTCTTACTCCTGAATTCATGACATGCAATATTGCGGAAACGCAGGCAAGAACAATTTTAAAGTAAACGATGTGTCGGCCGAGAATCGAATCCGGGTCAGCCGCGTGGCAGGCGAGTATTCTATCACTGAACCACCGACGCCATTTGCTTACTCCGGCATTCATGACATGCAATATGGCGTAACATTACGTGTGAGCCTTTCTAAAAAAACAATGCGTCAGCCGGGAATCGAACCCGGGTCACCCGCCTGGCAGGCGAGTATTCTACCACTGAACCACCGACATCGTTTGCTGGCACCTGCATTCATGACATAAAATTTAGCGGAATAGCAGGCAGGAACTTTTGTAAAATAAACAATGCTTTGGCCGGGAATCGAGCCCGGGTCACCCGCATGGCAGGCGAGTATTCTACCACTGAACCACCGACGCTGTTTGCTGGCTCCTCCATTCATGGCGTGCAATATTGCGGAATAGCACGCAGGAACGTTTCTAAAATAAATGATGCGTCGGCCGGTAATCGAACTCGGGACACCCGCATGCCAGGCGAGTATTTTACCACTGAACCACCGACGCCATCTGCTTACTCCTGCATTCACGACATGCATTGTTGCGTAACAGCACGTGTGAGCTTTTCTAAAAAATATTCTGCGTCACCCGCGTGGCAGGTGAGCATTCTGCCACTGAACCACCGAGGCCATTTGCTTACTCCTGCATTCATGGCATGCAATATTGTGTAACAGCACGCGTGAGCTTTTCTAAAAATAACGATGCGTCGGCCGGGAATCGAACCCGGGTCACCCGCCTGGGAGGCGAGTATTCTACCACTGAACCACCGACGCCATTTGCTTTCTCCTGCATTCATGGCATGCATATATAGCGTAACAGCACGCGTGAGCTTTTCTAAAAATAACAATGCGTCGGCCGGGAATTGAGCCCGGGTCACCCGCGTGGCAGGCGACTATTCTACCACTAAACCACCGACGCCATTTGTTTTCTGCGGCATGCATGACATACAATATTGCGTAACAGCACGCGTGAGCTTTTTTAAAAATAACGATGCGTGAGGCGGGAATCGAACCCGGGTCACCCGCGTGGCAGGCGAGTATTCTACCCCTGAACCACCGACGCCATTCCTTGCTCCTGCATTCATGGCATGCATATATAGCGTAACAGCACGCGTGAGCTTTTTTAAAATAACGATGCGTAGGCCAGGAATCGAATCCGGGTCACCCGCGTTGCAGGCGAGTATTCTACCACGGAACTACTAACGCCATTTGCTTGCTCCTGCACTCATGACATGCAATATTGCGGAATAGTACGCAGGAACTTTTCTAAAATAAACGATGCGTCGGCCGGGAATGGGACACGGGTCAGCCGCGTGGCAGGCGAGTATTCTACCACTGAACCACCGATGCCATTTGCTTACTCGAGCATTCATGGCATGCTATATTGCGTAACAGCACGGGTGAGCTTTTTTAAAAGTAACAATGCTTCGGCAAGCAATTGAACCCGGGTCACCCGCGTGGCAGGCGAGTATTCTACCACTGAACCACCGACGCCATTCGCTTGCTCCTCCATTCATGGCATGCAATATTGCGTACCAGCACATGTGAGCTTTTCAAAAAATAACGATGCGTCGGCCGGGAATTGAACTCCGGTCACCCGCGTGGCAGGCGTATTCTACCACTGAAGCACCGACGCCATTTGCTTGCTCCTGCATTCACGGCATGCAATATTGCGTAACAGCACGCGTGAGCTTTTCTAAAAATAACGATGCGTTGGCCGGGAAATGAATCCGGGTCACCCGCCTGACAGACGAGTATTCTACCACGGAACAACTGACTCCATTTGCTTGCTCCTGCACTCATGACATGCAATATTGCGGCATAGTGCGCAGGAACTTTTCTAAAATAAACGATGCGTGGGCCGGGAATCGAACCCGGGTCACCCACGTGGTAGTCGAGTATTCTACCACTGAACCACCGACGCCATTTGCTTACTCCGGCATTCATGGCATGCTATATTGCGTAACAGCACGCGTGAGCTTTTTTATAAGTAACAATGCTTCGGCAGGGAATTGAACCCAGGTCTACGCGTGGCAGGCGAGTATTCTACCACTGAACCACCAACGCCATTTGCTTGCTCCTGCATTCATGGCATGCATATATAGCGTAACCTCACGCGTGAGATTTTTTAAAGATAACGATGCGTCGGCCGTGAATTGAACCTGGGTCACCCGCGTGGCAGGCTAGTATTCTACCACTGAACCACTGACGCTATTTGCTTCCTCCTGCATTCATGGCATGCAATATTTTGTAACAGCATGCGTGAGCTTTTCTAAAAATGACGATGCGTCGGCCGGGACTCGAACCCGGGTCAGCCGCGTGGCAGGCGAGTATTCTATCACTGAACCACCGACGCCATTTGCTTACTCCGGCATTCATTACATGCAATATGGCGTAATATTACGTGTCAGCTTTTTTTTAAAAAAACAATGCGTCAGCCGGGAGTCGAACCTGGGTCACCCGCGTGGCAGGCGAGTATTCTACCACTGAACCACCGACACCAATTGCTTACTCCTGCATTCATGGCATGCAATATTGCGTAACAGCATGCGTGAGCTTTTCTAAATATCACGATGCGTCGGTCAGGAATCGAACCCGGGTCACCCGCGTGGCAGGCGAGTATTCTACCACTGAACCACCGACCCCGTTTGCTGGCTCCTGCATTCTTGGCGCGCAATATTGCGAAATAGCACGCAGGAGTTTTTTTAAATAAACGACGCGTCGGCCGGGAATGGAACCCGGGTCACCCGCGTGGCAGGCGAGTATTCTACCACTGAACCACCGACACCAATTGCTTACTCCTGCATTCATGGCATGCAATATTGCGTAACAGCATGCGTGAGCTTTTCTAAATATCACGATGCGTCGGCCAGGAATCGAACCCGGGTCACCCGCGTGGCAGGCGAGTATTCTACCACTGAACCACCGACGCCATTTGCTGGCTCCTGCATTCTTGGCGCGCAATATTGCGAAATAGCACGCAGGAGTTTTTTAAAATAAACGACGCATCGGCCGGGAATCGAACCCGGGTCACCCGCGTGGCAGGCGAGTATTCTACCACTGAACCACCGACGCTGTTTTCTGGCTCCTGCATTCGTGGCGTGCAATATTGCGGAATAGCACACAGGAACGTTTCTAAAATAAATGATGCGTCGGCCGGTATACGAACTCGGGACACCCGCGTGGCAGGCGAGTATTTTACCACCTAACCACCGACGCTTTTGCTTACTTCTGCATTCATGGCATGCGTATATAGCGTAACATCACGCGTGAGTTTTTCTAATTATAACAATGCGTCAGCCGGGAATCGAACCTAGGTCACCCGCGTGGCAGCCGAGTATTCTACCACTGAACCACCAACGCCAGTTGCTTACTCCTGCATTCATGACATGCAGTAATTCTTAACAGCACGTGTGAGCTTTTCTAAAAACAACAACACGTCGGCCGGGAATCGAACCCGGGTCACCCGCGTGGCAGGCGAGTATTCTACCACTGAACTTCTGACGCCATTTCCTTACTCCTGCATTCATGGCATTCATATATAGCGTAACAGCACGCGTGAGCTTTTCTAAAGATAACGATGCGTCGGCCGAGAATCGAACGCGGGTCACCCGCGGGGCAGGTGAGCATTCTACCACTGAAGCACCGACGCCATTTGCTTGCTCCTGCATTCATGGCATGCATATATAGCGTAACAGCACGCGTGAGCTTTTGTAAAAATAAAGATGCGTCGGCCGGGAATCGAACCCTGGTCACCCGCGTGGCAGGCGAGTATTCTACTACTGAACCACCGACGCCATTTGCTTACTCCGGCATTCATGGCATGCTATATTGCGTAACAGCACGCGGGAGCTTTTCTAAAATAACGATGCGTTGGCCGGAAAACGAATCCCGGTCACCCGCGTGGCAGGCGAGTATTCTACCACGGAACTACTGACGCCATTTGCTTGCTCCTGCACTCATGACATGCAATATTGCGAAATAGTACGCAGGAACCTTTCTAAAATAAACGATGTGTCGGCCGGGAATTGAACTCGGGTCACCCGCGTGGCAGGCGTATTCTACCACTGAAGCACCGACGCCGTTTGCTTGCTCCTGCATTCATGGCATGCATTTATAGCGTAACAGCACGCGTGAGCTTTTCAAAAATTAACGATGCGTTGGCCGGGAATTGAATCCGGGTCACCCGCCTGGCAGGCGAGTATTCTACCACGGAAATACTGACGCCATTTGCTTGCTCCTGCATTCATGACATGCAATATTGCAGAAAGGCAGGGAAGAACAATTTTAATGTAAACGATGTGTCGGCCGAGAATCGAACCCGGGTCAGCCGCGTGGCAGGCGAGTATTCTATCACTGACCCACCGACGCCATTTGCTTACTCCGGCATTCATGACATGCAATATGGCGTAACATTACGTGTGAGCCTTTCTAAAAAAACAATGCGTCAGCCGGGAATCGAACCCGGGTCACCCGCCTGGCACGCGAGTATTCTACCACTGAACCACCGACACCGTTTGCTGGCACCTGCATTCATGACATAAAATTTAGCGGAATAGCAGGCAGGAACTTTTGTAAATTAAACAATGCTTTGGCTGGGAATCGAGCCCGGGTCACCCGCGTGGCAGGCGAGTATTCTACCACTGAACCACCAACGCCAGTTGCTTACTCCAGCATTCATGACATGCAATAATTCGTAACAGCACGTGTGAGCGCTTCTAAAAATTACAATGTGTCAGCCGGGAATCGAACGCGGGTCACCCGCGTGGCAGGCGAGTATTCTACTACTGAACCACCGACGCCATTTGCTTACTCCTCCATTCATGGCGTGCAATATTGCGGAATAGCACGCAGGAACGTTTCTAAAATAAATGATGCGTCGACCGGTAATCGAACTCGGGACACCCGCATGGCAGGCGAGTATTTTACCACTGAACCACCGACGCCATTTGCTTTCTCCTGCATTCATGACATGCAATGTTGCGTAACAGCACATGTGAGCTTTTTAAAAATATTCTGCGTCACCCGCGTGGCAGGCGAGTATTCTACCACTGAACCACCGCTGCCATTTGCTTGCTCCTGCAATCATGGCATGCATATATAGCGTAAAATCACGCGTGAGTTTTTCTAAATATAACAATGCGTCGGCCGGGAATCGAACCTGGGTCACCCGCGTGGCAGCCGAGTATTCTACCACTGAACCACCAATGCCAGTTGCTTACTCCTGCATTCATGACATGCAATAATTCGTAACAGCACGTGTGAGCTTTTCTAAAAATAACAATGCATCTGCCGGGAAACGATTCCGAGTCACCCGCGTGGCAGAAGAGTATTCTACCACTGAACCACCAACGCCATCTGCTTGCTCCTGCATTCATGGCATGCATATATAGTGTAACAGCATGCAGCAACTTTTCTAAAAATAACAATGCGTCGGCCGGGAATCGAACCCGGGTCACCCGTGCAGCAGGTGAGTATTCTACCACTGAATTACGGACGCCATTTGCTTGCTCCTGCATTGAAGGCATGTATATATTGCGTAACAAAACGCGTGAGCTTTTTAAATATAACGATGCGTCGGCAAGGAATTGAACCCGGGTCACCCGCGTGGCAGGCGAGTATTCTATCACTGAACCACCGACGCCATTTGCTGGCTCCTGCATTCTTGGCGCGCAATATTGCAAAATAGCACGCAGGAACTTTTTAAAATAAACGACGCGTCGGCCGGGAATCGAACCCGGGGCACCCGCGTGGCAGGCGAGTATTCTACCACTGAACCACCGACGCTGTTCTCTGGGTCCTGCATTCGTGGCGTGCAATATTGCGGAATAGCACACAGGAACGTTTCTAAAATAAATGATGCGTCGGCCGGTAATCGAACTCGGGACACCCGCGTGGCAGGCGAGAATTTTACCACCTAACCACCGACGCTTTTGCTTACTTCTGCATTCATGGTATGCGTATATAGCGTAAAATCACGCGTGAGTTTTTCTAATTATAACAATGCGTCAGCCGGAATCGAACCTAGGTCACCCGCGTGGCAGCCGAGTATTCTACCACTGAACCACCAACGCCAGTTGCTTACTCCTGCATTCATGACATGCAGTAATTCTTAACAGCACGTGTGAGCTTTTCTAAAAACAACAACACGTCGGCCGGGAATCGAACCCGAGTCACCCGCGTGGCAGGCGAGTATTCTACCACTGAACTTCCGACGCCATTTTCTTACTCCTGCATTCATGGCATTCATATATAGCGTACAGCACGCGTGAGCTTTTCGAAAAATAACGACGTGTCAGCCGGGAATCGAACCCGGGTCACCCGCGTGGCAGGCGAGTATTCTACCACTGAACCACCGACGCCATTTGCTTACTTCTGCATTCATGGCATGCAATATTGCGTAACAGCACGCGCGAGCTTTTCTAAAGATAACAATGCGTCGGCCGGGAATCGAACCTTGGTCACCCGCGTGGCAGCCGAGTATTCTACCACTGAACCACCAACGCCAGTTGCTTACTCCTGCATTCATGACATGCAATAATTCTTAACAGCACGTGTGAGCTTTTCTAAAAATAACAATACGTCGGCCGGGAATCGAACCCGGGTCACCCGCGTGGCAGGCGAGTATTCTACCGCTGAACCACCGACGCCATTTTCTTACTCCTGCATTCATGGCATGCATATATAGCGTAACAGCACGCGTGAGCTTTTCGAAAAATAACGATGTGTCAGCCGGGAATCGAACCCGGGTCACCCGCGTGGCAGGCGAGTATTCTACCACTGAACCACCGACGCCATTTGATTACTCCTGCATTCATGGCATGCATATTGCGTAAAACACGCGTGAGCTTTTCTAAAGATACGATGCTCGGCCGAGAATCGAACGCGGGCCACCCGCGGGGCGGGAGCATTCTACC
>NW_023608606.1:5000-27523 GCF_013339725.1 Rhipicephalus microplus | reverse complement strand
GTGTGTGTGTGTGTGGGTTGTGCTATCATTGTATTCTAATTAATGGGCATTCTACTGCTACAAAATTCATAATCTCTTTTGATTCATAACCACCATACCACTTATGTCACGGTGTTACTCTTTAAAGGCTGCCATATGCATAGGTTGGATAGCAGAAGTAATGCAGCGACCTGGTTTCTTTTCCTTGGAGGGCGGAGCTTGAAGATAAACGATAAAGGTCAAAGTCGCATTAGCGAGTAACGACGTCTTAGAACCCAAGACACTTCCTCTTCTCGCGCAAGTGCGTGTGACGACGTGGCAGTTCCTTATAAGCGTCTCGTTCCTTTTCATCGAACGTCTCGGGAGGATCAATGACAGAGGTAGCTCCTACGTTTTATCTTTGGCGAGCATCCTCCGTCTCACGCGACGACAGCCTTTCTCCCTAGCGGCCTGCCTCTTCTATCCATTTTTATTCTGCCTCACTTTTTAGGGAATCGTTTATAGTGCTGTATGAAAATATTCTCAAAGACTACTTTCAAGAGCCGGAATACTGTTGCCTTCTTTTACTAGATTATGTCTCTCGGAAGTGCATGCTTTTTTTTTTATCAAAGCGGTGGTGACGTGCTGCGTGATGTCCTCCAGGCGGCTTTTACTGCAGCGATCTTTGATGTTAAAAAATAGTAACATGACGGAAACAAACGAGTCATATAGCTCTTATCCCTCTTTCCTGTGAGGTTCAAGGGCTTTGTAATGTCGCCGACATTCAACTCTCGGGATCACCAGTGCGTGATATAAACCTGGTTTATCCTGCAATAACTTTCAGGTAGTCTCGAAAACCATACAATTTTTCGTTGGACCAACACTTCACAGAAAATCGAATGAATCGACGTCACTCTCTGTTGTACCAACATGCTCTCTTCTGGACAAGGCTCTTCAGATCACATCTCTTCACCTACTTGGCGAAGACACTTCGGCTTTTTTTAGCGTGAATAGTCGTCAACACAGACGAACTCTCCTGAACTGCGTCACGTCGATTAAGCCCCGGTACCGCATACATGCGAGTTTACTGAGGAAATAAAAAGAAGTACCAGCACAATTCCTGCATCGACAAGTCTGCAACGTTTGTAGGGCCATTAGTTTGGCTTTAAATCAAAGCACGTCATTTCTGCCCCCCCCCCTCCCAGTTTGCGTATGCTATAAACGGCTCCAGGCAACATGTAGGGATACACAAGCGTCGTGCAGGTTGCGCAAGACAGACTACCTGCAATCGCTGAGTGTGCACTACGTTAGACTTCAGTAGGCACCATATAAAGTACCGCTTCGGTTCGCTCTATGAGAGATTTCGACTTTCGAACGGGAACTGCCTGGCTTGATTAGCAAACATCATTCGTGCACCATTCTTCAGCGCTTGAGGCCAATAAACTGGAAGGGTATCCGACACAGCCCTCCTTATGTGTACTTCTTTATATACCAGATTATTTTTACTCTCGCACCCATGTTTAGCAAGCATGCATAATATTCATCCCAGTTGCCTTCAGTCGGCGAGGCCAGCGTGTAGAGACTGCGTGATAGTTAGGTCACAGCCGATGACGAGCGAACACTGGCGGCCACCTAGCATGTGCTATGAACAGACTGGATGCTAGCGCTGTCGTTCGTTCCACGTAATCAGCAGCACCCCCATGCCCCCCGCAAAGATGTCTGCCACCTAGAAGTGACTGTAATTTTGTTCTTATACCGACCGTTGTGTTTGAATCAAGATAACGTTCACATTTCTAACTATTCCGAAATAACATTTCGTATACTTTGGAGCCACTTGTTTTTCTGAAATCATCCTCCGAATTCAGTATTCTCTTGCTCTAAATACGTTCAACTAAAACAGACGAACCGGTGCTCAGCAGTCGATTTATGAGCAGGCTGTTCACTTGAACAAAACAGTACTATGGCCAGAATACATACATACAACATACATACATACATACATACATACATACTACATACAACATACATACATACATACATACATACATAGCATGCATACATACATACATACATCATACATTCACACATAAATACAAAAAAGCGGCATTTCCCACATAATATGAAGGATGCTAAGGCGACGGTGATCCACAAAGTGGAAACAAAAACATTTGGCAAATTATAGGCTGATTTCAATTTTCCCGCTTTTTTCCAAAGGACTTGAAAAAATTATTCATACTAGACTGTCGAATTTTTTTGATAAACATTCCGTTATAACTCAATCACAGTTTTGGTTTTAGATCAATCTACTCACCGAAGGAGCTCTATTGTTTCAAAAGGAATTGATTCTCAAAAATATTGAGGCCAAAAAGTTCACACTTGGCATATTTTCAGATATGTCGAAAGCATTCGAGAAAATAAGCCACAAGAAATTATTAGGAAAACTTCAGTGTTATGGAATTCGTGGTGTAGCCTTAAATCTGATCGAAAGCTACCTAACAGACAGACACCAGTGTGTATCTATAAACAAAAATTTCGTCCGTGCAAACTGTTAAAGATGGTGTTCCCCAAGGCAGCATATTGGGTCTCTTTTTTTAGTATATTTATAAACTTATTGTACATGTTCACCCTTCAGCCCAATACGTAATTTACGCAGACGATACAGGCTATTTTTTTCAGGTAAGAATGTAGTCATCTAGTAAATACTGCTAACTCAACATTACAAAGAATACAGCTGGACCCTTGAAAATTCTTACTTATAAATTGTCTTAAAACAAAAGCTGTTCTTTTCGTGTCAAATCTCCCCTCAATGAAACCACTGAACCCTACAATCATCAATCAATCAATCATCAATCAATCATGAAGCTTTATTTCATAAATAGATATATGCAATTACAGGGATTATTTGGACCGATAGCCTAAAGTGTCTAGTGGACGGTCCAATACAATGTGCAACATAAAAAAGTGTACTGGTCAGCTCTGAGGTAACAACATAAAAAAAAACAATCATGTGATACAGATAACACGTAATACATTTTTTCTTGCAGATATGCATACTTATTAGCTTGCAGCTAGTTTCTATACATAGGCACTTATTAAAAAATACAATGAAAATCGAATCACACACACATGCTTACATGTCTTGACTCCACAGAAAAAATGATTTACATGCCATGCTGAATTACGTGCCGTTTAATCTCTAGGGGGACCGTGTTCCATATTTTGTTCCACTAAACTGTATCAGTCTTTCTCCGTAAACATTAAAGCATTTGGGCAGATTGAAATTACCATTCGAAGCATGTCGCGTATTGCGTTTAGGAATGGAAAAAAGATCAGCAGGCAAAGGTGAATTTCTATTAATTATGTTATTTACTGAAACAGCAATTTTGTAGTCACGCAACATCGGAACCGAGAGAATGCGTTGTGATTGGAAAATATTACTTACTGATTCACCTTGGCTTATGATTTTCAGTGTACGCTTTTGAAGTCGTTCAAGAGTTTTTAGATAACTGTTGTACGTCACACCCCACGATTCCAGACAGTAACCTATGTGACAATGACACAATGAAAAGTAGAGTGTGCGGAGTATAGCTTGTGGAAATATTGGCGAGCTTTTATTAGAGAGTAGCAGCCATAGGCTAGCTTTGCGCAAACACTTTGTACTTGCTCATGCCAGTGTAAGTGTTCATCAAAAGTGACGCCTAAATATTTAAAACAAGGAACTTGTTGAATAGAGTGTTGTTTATTGTTAGGTTAAGAGATTCAGCGTCAATATGTTTCCTACGAGAGTGAAACACCATATACTTTGTTTCAGTACAGTTAACTGTCAGCTGATTCCTGGCAAACCATTCCGAAATGTTCGATAAATCGGTCATCGCGTCATTTTGTAAATCTGCTAAGGAGTGTCCTGTGAAAACTAAAACAGTGTCGTCCGCGTACATCAGTGCCCTTGACCTTTGTAGGGATCGCGGGACATCATTAATATAAAGAGAGAACAATCTCATGTTAAATAGAAACATAATCGAATTTTCTTCCACTGCGAAGTCTTTGGGTGTTGGTTTCCATGAACATATGAAATGGCATTATCACACAGAATTTTTATACGATAAGCTTTGCAAAGTGTTGTGTGTCTTGAGAAATGCCAGGGTTTATTGCCAGTTCCTCAAAAACTTCTGATATTTAATGTGCTCTTTACATCACATCTGAGTTACTGCAACCTAATTGGGGGTAATGGAACAAAGCAATCTATTAGTAATCTTAATATCTTACAAAAAAGGCGCTACGATCTGTTGCTAGCCTTCCTTTTAATGCCCATACTTCGCAATTGTTTGCTGAATAACAATAATCAAATTAAACCTGCTTTACGAATAATCTTTAGCAGTATCTTTTAGATCTGATACCATAAAAGCTCGCGGCTATATACGTAGTTTAGCAACTTGCAATTGAATCCTTCAACGCGCCTAAACCGACACTCTGAATTTTGGCATGTGCCGAGACCGCGCAAAATTATGGGTTTCAGACATTGAGTTATTGCTTGCCGAATATACTAAATAAATTAGGAATTATTTATGAAAATATTCGTATGCTCTTTAATATTTTTATTTCAATATGCTTCATTAATTGTGTGTAGTAATATTTTTTGTTTGATTACTTCTTTAAATGTAAAGCATGTTCTTTTTTTGGTTAGTATACTTCGTTTATATTTTTTGTTCTGATGCAAAGCATAAGCATTGTTGGTTTAAACTGTCCTGTGTTTAATTTGATTTTGCCGTTTTCGTTGCCACAGTCGCCATGCGGATATGGAGCTTTGTCAAGCCGTTTTATACAGCTTTTTTTCCTCTGTCCCAGCCACTTACTGTACAACTGTACGTGGTAAATAAACTAAACTCATGTCAAACTCAATCTCAAACATGCATACATAGATACACACACACACACGCACCACACACACACCACACACACATACATACATACATACATGCATACATACACATACATACATAAATCATACATACTACATACATACATACATACATACATACATATACATACATACATACATACATACATACATACATACATACATAATCATACATACATACATACATACATACACACATACATACATACATACATACTATACCTCAGGTAAATTGGATGGCGCTGAGCAACGATATATGCGTGGGTACCAAGCAAAATAACACTTGTAGGCATCCAAAACAAAGCATACTAATCAAGTTAATGAAAAGGCGGCCCAGTGCCTCACTATCGACAAATGTCATTTCCACTGAGAATATTAATCACTCCAGAGAATGGCTGGGCGTACGCGGCTGCTACGCATCTATGCATGCAAGGTGGCCGGAATTGGGAGAGCACTCGCTTGACAGCACAGAGAAAAAATGAACAAAAGACTACGTGGCAAGTCTTATTATTACATGGAGGCAGGGACATGTAAACTCTAGCTTCCGTGAAAGGCTGGCTTCCTAATATTGCGAATTCACGTCAAGCGCAAACGTTTTATGGTTGTTATTTTCTTTTTTGGGGGAACAAAAGGTGCGCATTCGTGTTCCATTCGTTTCTTACTTAGCATTTCTTTGTGTAGATGCAAACATATGATATACAATAAACGGTGCTACCCGTAATAAAGTGATGCGATCGAAAGTTAGCTGTCATAGCATTTGATTATGAAACGATGTTCCAATTATCCACCTATTATGATGTTCAAATACAGACTCTGGTAGCACACTTTGTGAAAGTAAAAAGACGAAGATGTTGTCGTGACATACGGAGACATACTGCTGTTTAGATATCTGATATCAATGAAGAGTGAGAAACAAATTTAAATATTTGTTGAGAAATTGCTCATTGCGAAAAAAGTTGATCTGGTCCTCTGAGCGCGCGATATTTTTGAACTTTTATGTTAATCTTGTTGTCCGCGTGATAATTTCGACAGTGACGAAAGAAAGTGTTTGTTGGCGTGATACCACATGGAGACAGAGCACCATTCCGCCGGTTTTTTTTATGAATGAATTAAACGCATTTTTTAAAATAAATCACAGCCGACGTGCTGGTGAACTGTTCTAACGACTCGACAATCAGTTAAAAGAAAAGAAAATCAATAATATTCTTGCGTAATTTCAGCATGCTGTTTTCCCGTCTCTGAAGATTGAGTGGAATCGAAAGCGCTCACGCATAGTAGAATATTGTTGCGGCTCGTGCCTGGGCTTACGAGGGAGTGGCTTTCTTTTGATCCTTAAACAAGTCGCCGAACGGCTGGCTACCTATGTCCGCTATGTATTGCCCTTCTTAGCCGAAACGTGAGGAATCGTTTCGATCAACGCCATAAGCGGTTTCACGAGACGCCAATAAGTGTTTATGCGGTAGCAACTTATTCCTTGGAAAAGACAGCGGCGGCAGCCGCAAATCGCCCCGATGATTCAGCGAGCAGTTGTGAGGACCCTTTGGAGATTTGTTGTGGCGGCCCTTTCGATGTATGCTGTCGTGAGCTTGGGACACCTCGCCCAGCGGCACACACACGACAAGGAAGAGCCACGTTGGTGCCACATTGAAGTGCAGTGACCACACCTCAATAGTGGACGTTGACTTGGCTGTGTAAGCGCCTCAACCTCGCAGGTTGTGTGCGACACGTGATTGAACAGTGCCATCTGCCCACGTTCCCCAATCTAGAGATCAGGGGAGAGAACTCTTTATAATGAGCCACCCGGCTCATTCGAGGGAGCTCGAGATGTGCAGGAGCTCGTCATGTACATAATGAAATAAACATTCTGTTAAGTTCACCTTCCTCCTGCCTCGACCTCTTCATCCCGGATCTCCGGTGCCTGCAAGGCTGGTCACAACGATCGACGAATATAGCGAGTTTTAGCTTAGCGTGTGCAAGGTGGTACGTGCGCAACCACTAGTGCGCTACGTGCGTTACAGCTGAGGCTGCTTCCTACAGCATTAGTTTAGCGCAGGCGACAACGGACATATGTACTGCGCCTAAATGTTAACACCTTCGTCTTGGAGTGCTGCTTGGCGCTACCTAGTAGAGATAGATAAAGATGCAAGGAAAGGCAGGGAGGTTAACCAGACGCACATCCGGTTTGCTACCCTGCACTGGGGAAAGGATAAAGGGGAGAAAAGAGGTTGCAGAGAGATTAGAAGGTACACACAATCACGAGCACACTCGGGGAGCACACACAGTCTACAGGCGGTCACTCAGGTTTGTTGACTTTAGGTAAATTAGCAGTGCTTTAGTTGCCTTCTGCGCAACTGAGGCAGATGCCCAAGGTCCTAGTATCTTCTGCACACAAAATGGTCCGGGGTCAAGTTGATTCGAAACCATCCGGAGCTGGCATCGCTGTGTGTCGTAGCAAGCGCAGCTGCACAGGACGTGTTCGATGGTCCCTTCAGCTCCGCAGTAGTCGCATGTAGGAGTGTCTGCCATACCAATGCGAAAGGAGTACACCTTTGTAAATGCAACACCCAACCAAAGGCGGCATAACAGTGTCGCATCGGAGCGGGAATGTTGTGATGGTAGCTTTAGCTTGAGAGAAGAATCCAGTTCATAAAATTGACACCTTTGGAAGCTGGGAGACGACCAGAACGTGCTTGTGAGATCTCGAGCCAGCAGGTAAAGTTGTCTTGCTGCATGATTAATTGATAGAGGAATCGGGACTACACGGGTTCCTTCATGGGCTGAGCGGGCTGCATCATCGGCTAATTGATTTCCGGTAATACCGATATGTCCAGGCTGCCATTGATATATAATGTCATGTCCTCGTGCTAGAGCTTCATGATGGCAATGTCTTATTTCTTGTACCAATTGGTCATGACTCCTCCTACGCATGGCAGACTGCAAACTCTGAAGCGCTGCCTTCGAATCACAGAATATGACCCATTTTCCTGGACGTTCTTGAACGAGATATTGTAAAGCAGCCCTTATAGCAGCAAGCTCTGATGCCGTAGATGTAGTCATATGCGACAACTTAAACTTGATTGTCATTGCTTCAGCCGGAATTACAGCGGCACCTGAAGAGCTGCTGGACAAGACGGACCCATCAGTGTATATCTGCGTTAGGTCTAAGTACAACTCATGTAATAATTGCAGTGTTGCTTGCTTCAATGCTATTCTAGAGTGATTGCTTTTCTTTTTGATTCCCGGAATTTCTAGACGTACTTGCGGCTGGTCCAGGCACCACAAAGGACATGCCATTCTCGCAGCTGGCGTATATCCTGATGGAATGCTGTTTAGGTGCTTGGCTATGACGTCTGAAAACGTAGCACGTGGTCTTCTGGAGGGTAGAAGGGCCAAGTGGTGGTCGGGGACGCGGCTAGCATGTCGAATGTGCGCTCTGAGGCAATCCACAACTCTATATGTCCTGACCGGATGGTCTTTGGCAAGCATGATTGTGGCATAAGTAGAAGCGCATCGGGGCAGTCCTAGGCAGATACGCAGTGCCTGACCCTGCAACCTCTCCAATCAATTAGTATTGGATTTGCAAGTGTTAGTCAGTACCGGCAAGCTGTAGTGCAATAGACCCAGAAATAGGGTCCTGTACAGCTGTAGCATGGAGGCCACAAAAGTTCCCCATGCTTTCCCGCACATGAATTTCATTATATGCACAATAGATAGCAGTCTCTTCTTCAAGTACGCACAATGTGGGCTCCACGAAAGACTTCCGTCGATTATTATGCCCAGGAAGCGATGCGTCCGTGCATATTTGACACTCTGTCCATTGATGTAAACAGGGTATGGCGTCATTGGTTTGCGTGTAAACGCCATCAACGCGCACTTCACAGTTGATATATTTAGGCCTTGTTTCTGAAGGTAGGCTGTTGTGAGGGTTGCTGCCCGCTGTATTCGTGCACGCACCTGAGGGCGAGTAACTGCAGCACTCCAGAGGCAAATATCATCGGCGTATATGGATAGGCACACCGACTTTGGCAGAACCTTCACCAGACCAATGAGGGCAACACTGAACAATGTGGGGCTTAAAACACCTCCCTGAGGTACTCCGCAGTAGGTGTTGTGTTCAGCAGTTGTACCCTCATATGTTTGCACAAAGAAACACCTGCCAGTTATATAATCTTTTATCCAATGAAACATTCGTCCACCAATGCCCATTGCTGCGAGGGAAGTGAGGATGGCATCGTGAGCTACATTATCATATGCACCCTTCACGTCAAGAAAGAGTGCCACTGATATGCGCTTGCGACTTTTTCTTGTTGAACAAATGTCGATAAGTCAAGCACACAGTCAATGTAGGAGCGGCCCCGACGAAAGCCTGCCATGCAAGAAGGGTATTAGGTGTATCGTTCCAAGAGCCACTCGAGACGAAATAGAACCATTCTTTCCATCACTATTCCGAGGCCGCTTGCGAGGGCAATAGGGCGATACGCCTGTCAAGTCCAATGGGGATTTTCCCGATTTCAAAAGTGGTATTAATCGACTTATTTCCATTCTCGGGGAACACTGCCGCTGAGCCAGGAGTTGTTGAAGTTTTTTTTTGTTTTCTGTGATATTTTCTATCAATTCTCTCTTCACAACACGAAAAAAAATTATACAATGACTTTGAGTTCTTCACCCAGCGTCTTCAAGCGACTCCACAGCAATGCAATGAACATTATCGGGCGAGTAAACACAGTTCACAGGGTTCACGATGTCCGCGTTTTCGGAGTCCCTGGATTACACTTTTCTTATCGTTGTTTACGTGGACCTTGTTTGACTGATAGGAAGTAATGAGGCAGGTCCTAGAATTTACGATTTTTTCCATCAGGAAACTAGAGAGTTATAGTATACGGGGCTTACCAGATTACCGGGTGTACCGTGATACCTGAATCAACGTGCGCATGCGCAGATACGTATGTCACCTGTACCGCTTCCCGTACACGCGATATTGTCTCATATTTCACGTTACCGTGGTAGCGTAGGTGTATGTAGTGTACGTAAACAAGGCGGCGCTCTCGACGCCCGCTTCGGAGTAATTTTGCGTAGTTGGTTGAAGATTCACCTTGTTCGCAGCAAAAGACTGTTTAAAGTGGCTTCGCTTGCCTTCAGTTAGCTTCGATGACCGAGTATTACGGATAAGTTGGCGTAGTTTTTGAGATAGCTTCCATTTCTAACGCGTCTAAGCCCTAACTACAAGATCCATGTAAACAAATCGGCAACATAAACGTTTTTGCGTTTGGTGCGTGATTCATATTTATTTACTTTTAATATCACTAAAATAAACTTCTAATAATGCTTCGCGCGGGTGGCATAGGTAAATATTCTCGTTCTCTTTTCATTTTCAATTTTTACTTATTAACCATAAAATAGGTGGCGCCACCATCCCAGCTGGAGCACGTAAATCACGTAAACGCTTTCCCGCTAAACTATAAGACGCTACCCACACCGAATGTTTGCTGCACGGTAACGTCATTATCCTAACCTACGCTATCACGCTAATGCTAAACTATAACTATCTACTCTCTTCCCGTGACATCAGGATTGTGTTGACACGTCACTGTGAAGCTACCGCCTCGGTATCGAAACTGAAAGTATCTTTTAGGGGTGAAGCTCTATTAGGTGTGGGTCATTCTCTCGTATTATTAGTATGTAGTAGTAGTAGCCACTTCTAGTTAGCTCTAAGAATCGCTTACTAGATAGAGTTTTGTGTATATCCTGTAAATTAATTGGCCCCGTATCTGCATGTATTCTGCACATTTCGTCGAAAAACGATAATCTTGCCTGTGGAGAGAGTGAACGAAACATCTATCTGATGTTCTGCGCAAGAAAATCGGTGAATGGTATTCCGGAGGCGCTGCTTTAGAGTGCCTCGAGCGTGCAGCGGAGGCGAACGAGCGCATCAAGTCACGTCACACGTGAGACATGAGCGCCATCTGGCAGTTTCTTTTGGAAAACAAAGCGCGTGGCCGTGCGTGCCCGTCTCAGAGGTGATAAGGTGTAGAACGTGAGGCTCCGGGTAGGTGCCACCACCATCTCGTCTTAGCAAAGCGTTGGAAACACTCCCCGTTCCGTGCAAGCATTGCATGGTAAGCGCAGCATGATAAGTGCTACGGTCCTTAAAATTACTTATGTATGCGTTTTCTAGTAAGAGATGCATATGCAGAATATATGCGTGTTGTTATGGTGCCCCAGTTTTGCGCAATAATTGCTTTTTATTTGACATTTGCGCAAGCATTAACGCTCAACCTGGAGCAACATTGGTGGCCGCTGCGGATGGGATCGGCCGTTTCAAGTACCTGATGCCGGTAAGAGTGGACAAACAGACAATTGTACAGACAGACAGACAGACAGACAGACAGACAGACAGACAGACTGAATGACGGACGGACTGTCGGACAGACAGACAGACCAAAAGTTTTGCGTCGAAGATGCCAAGAAAGATCGTCTTTAATAATATCTCTAGATGGCGTTAGTGGTTTTCGTCTGTCCGTTACAGACTGACATACAGACAGACAAAAGACATACGGACAAACGGATGGACCTTTCGCCCCACTCATCATGATTCACTGCGTGAATATGCTGTGAATTTTTTTTTGGTTATCGTTGTTAAAAGTTGATAAACACATTCTCAAACACTATCACGCGGTTTTCAGGGTTCAGAACACTAACATTTTTATTCATAGCGACAAGTAAACAACACATAACTCTGGTGTAGTACTCTTTCTAGTTGTGTTGACATAGGTTTGAGATCACAAGCTGGAAATTATGTTTGGCCGACAGCCTTGTTTTAAAAATTTATATTTTTAGGGCGTTTTGACACCATAAAACTGTACGTCGGTTGACCTCATTGTTGAAGACACAAAGCGCGAATAAGCTTGAAGAACGAACGACTTAACGACTTTGAAAACTTGACGATCAAAATTATGACATCCGGCGCAGAAGTCAACATCGCGGAAGCCGCACTTCTCAAGCTTCTTTTCTTTTCTCGCCAAGCTCCCAAACTTCTTGAGCTCGTAAAGTATTAAGCCCAGTGGGCGCCCCTAGTTCCCTGTAGCGAATTTCTCACCGCTCATTTATCTATCAACATCATTACCCACGCTTGTCGCCAATAAAACTAGGGGCTCTTTCATTGAGGCAGAAATATTGACGCTACCTTATCGCCCCTTTTCGAGTAGTAAACGTAGCGCCTCGTTTGACTCTCACACTTTTTATTCATGGTCATCTCATTGGCACACTCTTTACGAGTAAAATGATTCTGTGTGGGTTCACCCAGGCTTTTTATCTAAAACCATGAAACATTTTATACCTATACTGTGCCGTCTTTTTACGGGCCATGTGAACTCTCTGAACATTAAACTTCTCGTAACTTCTCGACGTCAAGACAGTGAACAGCAGTAAATTGCCAAAACGATATGAGGTGCACACAGTGAACTCTTGTCCGCGGTCTACAGGATGCACTCGCCCCACACACAAAAAAGTGCTCCAATCTACGGAGGATTCTTTCGGTGACTAAGCTTTTTTTGGAAAGTGATAGTATTAAAGAGCTCGTTTTCGAAGCATTGCGGATTTGGCATCGCTGCACATTATACTCGGGCAGTAAACCACGTGGTCATCATGTCCACTACAATCAACTCTCCGCCACAATCGTAGTTCAAAGCCAGCCCCCCCTTATAGAAGGCACATAAGTTATTGCTCGTATTCCTTTAGGACTGCGCAGTGGTTGCACAGCAAGTAAGAAAACATTTCCCGCGTTCAACTGCTAGTGAATTAAAGCAAGCTGCTCATTACACAAGATGCAGCTATATTCGAAAGCTTCTGTGACCCAAGCCGTTTATTATATATCAATTATACATTGGTATAATTTATAGTTATTCTTATCGAGTAATATCTTACAATAAGAGGTATGCAGCAGAGACAAGGTGTCGCTATCTCGTCAAACTGTTTTAGGCGAAGCTTAAAGGTCCCCTAGTCTTTCGTAAGCCCCTCACTAGTGCACTTGGAGTTTTCGAAGGCTCGCAACAATGCCAGCCTTAGTCGATTAATCTCATCAAAACATTACATTTCTAATCAACTTTCTTTATTGTACATCTTCTCGTACACATGTCATGTAGCGTGGGTGGTAAAAAATAACGAAGAGCCATAAATTAGTACCATGCCGATTAGCCAGTTTTTGATATCTCTAATGACGAGAAGCGCGGTGTTTATGGGATGGTACAAAAGTGTATTTCAACACGCGCGCGTGCGTGCGTGCGTGCGTGTGTGTGTGTGTGTGTGTGTGTGTGTGTGTGCGTGTGTGTGTGTGTACACGTACTTGCGCGTACGCAAGATTCGTGGGTTCAGCATACTCATGCGCCTTCAACGTTGTCTGCAGGACTGGCTGTTGTACGATTTGCTCCCTCATGCGGGTGGCATTTTCTCCTTATCTGATCACATGCATATTTGTAATAAGCTATATATTTGACGGGACAAATGATAGCCACCTTGTTATGGCTGTGGTTCTCACAACACAAAATATTCAGCTGGAGAGCTCTTCAAATGGCTTTGTACTTACTGATTGAAAGAAGCAAACAAACACAACACGTGCAAACTTTACTGCAAGAACGACATCCAAATGTAAAGAACTTGTAGTAGACCGCCAAGTGACTGATAAATGCCTTCCATATTTCAGCTGCTCTTAGAATGCCGCAGTGCATTATGCCAGCTTGCTTGCCAGCTGTTGAGTATCGTTATACATTGCGGAGGCGAAAAGCATTCACGAGGAGAATATGTTGAAGGGAAACTGTTACAGTGCGGGATAAACACGGCAACTCGTGATTGCTGACGAAATTATGATTCTGGTGTGCCTGGTGATTGCAGTTGGGTAGTAGGTATAGTTGCTTGAACTTAAACACAAGTAAATTGAATGAGACCGAGCAAACCATGACACTGTGCGATTTGTTGCAATGGTATTCTTACTATCGTCTCCTCAACTTCTTGAGAGATACCGTAGATGAAGGAGTTAGTGCCACGTAAAGTTTATAGACAAAGAACATGCTTTTAGTCGATCGAGTTAGCACCAAAAGTGTGCGACATAGAACTGAAGTCGATATTGCCTCGTAACGCACACTGTTACACTGTGTTACAAGCGGTACCTCCTTTATTTGAATTAAGTAGACATATTTATCATAACAATTACTATCATCAGCACTGAGGTGATCAACACAACCAGCGTCTTGAGAATACCTGAAGATGACGCTGCTATATACGAAAATGTGTCTGCATGTGCTAATATGTGCTACTATAGTGTTCTGTTACCCTGCGTCCTACTTCAGTGTCATTGAAAGCACTTATTGTCGTCATCATCAACATCATCATCATCATCATAATCACCCTCCACTTCATCATTCTATCTAGAAAACCTAAGTAGAATATTGTTCACAGTGAATCTATTTCAATCGGTAGGTGAACGACTTCATCCGTGACTTGCACCTCGTTTTCTTGCCAGCCAACCAACAGCGCTTTTGTCCCGACAACCGCCCCTGTGACAAAAGCTTTCCCACTGTTTTCATTTCCATTCCCAGTGAATAGAAAACGCAGCTTTTCAAAACAGGGCGGCCAGTCCTAGCATACAACAAACGCATCCACGCATAAAAAATGTAAAATTTATGTCATTGCGGGGAGACGCCCCGATATAGATCGTAATACAGAACATCGCGACATACACCGACCGTCGAAAGACAACGACCATTGAATACGTATACTGAAAAAAAAGACAAAAGTTAAAATCTAAGAAATCAACTACTTTGCCAGAATGATGAAAAACTAGAAAGATAAAAAGGCAATGATGAATTGCACTTTGAAGTGGCCCAAATGTCGAGATGAATGCTCACGGGAAAGCATTCAGCCTCAACAAAGTGATGCCACTGTCTCCTCCAAAGCAAAAATAAGAATCACACTGAAAGACAAAGAGCCGCAGCTTCGACCACGCGAATGACAATATGTTGTATTGGGTGACTAGAGCAAGGTTCAGTGAATACGGCGCATGACAGGAAAAAGAAAATATGGAAGAACGCAAACAATGATTGCACCCTAGTTGTAAAGGAAAAATATGGAGGACTAAATACACAATAGGTACGGCGATAAAGTAAGAAAGAAAACTTCCCGATATGATAACGATCTCTTTAAGCACGTATAGGAGGCTTATGAGAGTGTAAGTATGGATGCGCAGCCCTGCCGCGGTTGTTTAGTGGCTAAGGTACTTGGCTACTCAGCCGCAGGTCACGAGATCCATCTCGGCTTCGGTGACTGCCTTTTCGAGGAAGGTGAAAATGCTGTAGGCCTATGCATCCAGATTTGGGTGCACGTAGGAACCCCAGGTGGTCGAAATTTCCGGAGCCCTCCACTACGGCGTCCTCGTACTCTTATCGTGGTTTCGGGACGTTTAACACCATATCAATTCTAGTATGAATGTTCAAAAACGATAGGGATGTTTTGATTTATTTATTTATTTATTTATTGATATGTGGGATTTAATGTCCCAAAACCACCATGTGATTATGAGAGACGCCGCACTGGAAAGCTCCGGAATTTTCGACCACCTGGGGCTCTTTAACGTGCACCCAAATCTGAGCACACGGCCCTACAACATTTCCGCCTCCATCGAAAATGCAGCCGCCGCAGACGGGATTCAATCCCGCAACCTGCGGGTCAGCAGCCGAGTACCTTTGCCACTAGACCACCGCGGCGGGGCGACAGCGAAGTTATGCTTTGACGTCCCTTTGACGTGGCTTTCCTCTTAAAACAGCAGGTGCTTTATTGTTCACATTATAGCTTTTTGGTTTATCTTCGGAGGGAAGGAGTTACTGTCACAGTCCAGGTGTTCAACAGTAGTTTGGCACAAAATGTCTACCACGTATACAGTGTTTGTGCTTCACATATGGGTATAAACAGTTGGAAAAGTGGAACACAGCTTGTTTTCAGCTCCTATCACAATTTGATCGTATTGTAAATCATGCTGTACGTGTTCGAACTGCGTTGTTTACAAACATGCAAAGTGGGAGCAACAACGTTTCAGAACACACTCAGGCATTTTGTGTAAAGCGTGGTTAGCCTGATAGGCCGCGACATTTTTTTCTTGTTTTCGCTTGCTTTGCAACTTTGTTTCAGGAGTAGTACCCTAAATAGTCTGCACCATTAACTTTTCTATCACGGCTAGAGCAGATAGTTTCAAAACTTCGAAGACATAACGTGTTTTGCGGCCATGAAGCATTCACAGAAGCAGCGTCAGTGGCGTGGTTGAATGCAACGATTATAATATTATCTTGGGTTTTACGTGGCACAATCAATATATGATAATGAGAAACACCGTGGTGGAGGACTCAAGACAAACATTTCAGCCATCTGGTGTTCTTTAACGCGCACTCACAGAGCGCAGTACTCTAACATTTTGACTCTATTGGTGATTCAATGCAGCTATGTATTTGATGTCCATGATTAACTCGTTTATTGGAACATAGCTGTTTTTGAGATCGAGGAACAATATCCCATCAGTCATCTTATTACCTATATAGCACCATGATACGCCACATGCTGAATAAGAAGATGTTTTAATTTATTGTATATTGTATTTCTAATAGTGAAGGTAAATTGAGAATGGGAAAGTAGAATTGATAAAGAGGGTTTCGTCTGTGGTCTATTTTATGCAGGGATTCCTGCAAGTATACGAATAGGCACAAGAAGCCCTTCTTCAGCTGAGAGCCAGTGCTTACGCGTTTGCATATTTAGCACTTTTCTTAGCTTCGCTTGCGGTTTTTTGCTCTCGCTATCTAACTCTTATTTGATAGACATAGGTAAGTGGTAGCTCTTGCCAATCATGCACATTCATTTATTCTAAATAGGCACAAACTTTTAGAATAACCCATTCGAGTAAGGGTCTTTCGAATGTCGTTGCTGCGTATTCATTAAAAACAAAAACAACACAGCTTTTCTAAAGCTCACTAGCCTTTACAATCTCCGTAAGTACCTCATCTCATTATTGCCGCCAATAGGTGGAATGAGTCCGGTCAGGTTCACCGCTGTCTTATGCGTGACGTCATTTTCAATCCATCGTGTTTTATGAGAAACAGCGCATTTTTTTTCGGACGTCGTGCAGGCATCCACCATGATGTTTTTTTTTAATTCTTTAGCTGTTTTTTTTTATCAATCCTACCCTACAGCACGTTATTTAGTATTGTCAAGCGAAAAGCATTTGGTAGAAGAATACGTTTAAGGTTTTCTACCTCACCCTTGAGCTCGAAAGAATCTAACCTGACCATTCTTTATCACTTTTCTTTAGATCGACCAATCGACTATGGCAGTCGTCGTTTTCTGGATAAATAGGGTGAGACCGACATCGCACACCCAAACATAGTACAGCTTCCTAAGTAGCTATGACCACGTGCTCTAATGCGAACATGAAGAGTTGGTTCTTGCAAACGCAAGACACCGTACTTGACCGCACTAGACAAGTTCAATCCAGACCAGAGATACCAGATTGCCCATCTAACAAAGGAATATCATCACAACGAAGACCCTAAAAAGCACTGACTCTTTCAAAAAGAAGCTCAACAAAAACGGTAATTTTAATAATGTTCAATTTTTGAGAACATTTTCAATTTTTACTAATAAATGACACTCGGAAATGAATTCATATTGGTCAACTTAATTTAACTAACTTGTTGAGCGAAAATATGCGCAGTATGAGCGAAAGCACTTATTGACTTTTGCACACCATCTTCACAGTGGCCTCCATGCGTAGAAAGCACGTTTTCGTATTGATGTTACTTGTTAATTACCCTAAAGTATTTTATTATCTAAGAAAAAAATATTACCTATATATAGACGAACTATAAGTGAACGCGCCCTGCATTAAAATAACCATATTTTTTGGGGAAAATAAAGAAATTATAAAACGTGATCAGCGACGGAATAATTCTATAAGCAACTCGGCGAAAAAAGAAGTCCCAATTCGCTTATTATGGACGGAACTGGCTACTATGATTCAGTTTGTACATGGCTTTCCCTTGTCAAAATATTGAATGCGCCACAGACGCGACACATAGAGATAGCAAGGAAGCATCGGCTCCACGCATAGCATACACAAAATCCTCCCAAAATATTCATCGAGCCTTTACACCTCTCTGTTCGCGCTAGCCCAAAGCTTGTTATGCGCCAGCAGGGATCCTCGTCAACATCGTTTCGTTGACAGGATTGTCAGATGTGGCACCGAAATCCGCCTGTTGGGTTCCTTTTTTTTTGCGAGCCCGTTTTGTACGTGTTTTGGCGTCAATGTGTCCCCACAGCACGACGCGCCCACATTCAATTCAACGTTTCCCCAAGACATCGCCCCAAAAACCCGTTTATATTTTATCAATTCTTCGCGAGTGACAAGACGACAACCCCTCTTTGCGCAGTATAGGCGCACAGTGCTATATTCAGTGAGCGTTCATCTCGGCCTCCAGGAGGGTATAAAATACGATCTGTCACAGCTCCATGCTATTCGCCTCTTTTGCATGGGCTTTTTCTCCAGCAAGCATGGTTGCCATTGTGCCTTTCCTAATGATGCTCCCTTCTATCTTTTTTTTTTGTTTCTATCATGACTTCTACCATGGCCCCCTTTTGTCGCGACAGCATGACACCTAGCTACATCCTGAGTCTAGGCACTGTGAAAGAGCAATATTTTTATTTGATGGTGTCGGTGCTCCTTGAATGCATCTTGCCATCATTTTCTGCCTGACTCAGGCCTTGCTTGGAAATTCTAACGAGGCTGTGAAGGTACGGCGTTCAGAGAAGCTGAATAAAGAAATATTTCTACCAAATGAAATCTCCAGAGCAATTCAGGCAATATACTGACAGAAAAAAAGTTTGGCTTATGTCTTTGTGCCGGTGCGAATGAGTACAAGGAGGTGTAATCGATGTCACTTTCTGCTGTACAGGTAAGAGTTGAAGGATGCGTTTGTTACGTAACACTTTAGACACTTGGGGCACAAGCATCGATGAGACAATAGGCACAAGTGCAGACAGTAAAATAAAAAGTCAGTTTTCAGGCCCTACTTCAAAGTGACCTTCATATAGTGGCAATTCGAATTGAAGCAAGCTAGCGTCCTGCCGAATGCATGTATCAGTGTCAGATTACCGTTCACCCTTTGCATATGTCTGAAAACCACCGATATTTGTTTAAAACACGACTGTCCTCTTGTCACCACACACCTAATCGAAAGCTTTTTAATGCGATCCACTTTTTAACAAATTTCTTCCACTTAGAGTATATCTATCTAGCCGACATCGACTTTGTTCTCTCGAGGCCGTTTAGTTGGCTGGATATGTACCGATAATTGCGTTTTATGGCATAACTTCGTGAAGAACATAAATTACACCTTGCAAGATTGCAAGATGAAAATCAAAACAAATGATTAACGAACAGCGGGATTTAAATAACATGTTCTCACGTCTGTGAATAAATCGATGCGTATAGCGAGGCAACATTTTATCTAGAAATTAGATGGCAGGTTGTAGCATTAATTCATCACGCCATGATGGGTATGTCACGTAAAGCGTGAATTTACACAGGCAGGCCCTCCTTCCGTCCTTTTTCAAAGCACACACACACACACACACACACACACACACACACATATATATATATATATATATATATATATATATATATATATATATATATATATATATATATATATATACATATATACATATATATATTGTTATGGCGTTTAGTAGCCGGCACACAGCGAGTCTACACAATGGCGACAGTAACGGCCAAAACACGGGGTCTCCGCGCGAGCGGCGTTCTCTTTGGGCAGACCCACTAGAAAGCACATAAGAGTTCGACCCACTTCAGTGTTCGGCGGCTTCTGTACAATTACCCCGGGGTCGAAGAGGGAGCCGCCGGGCGACCTAACAGCTTGTCACTACGAGCGGGTCATAGTAAGCCTTCAGACGCTCCACGTTGACTATGTCGCGCCCGCGGCGGCGCATGTCCGAAGATTGTTCAATTGGCTCGATAAGATAGTTGACCGGAGATGTGCGCTCGATCACACGGTAGGGACCTTCATATTTCGGGAGTAGTTTGGAAGAAAGGCCAGCTACAGAGGTCGGGATTGAGAGCCATACAAGAGGAACCAGGAAGGAAGGTGGGCTCAGAAGTGGCGGAGCCATCACGAATACTCTTCTGCCGCTCTTGCTCATGCGTCGTAAAAGTCTTGGCAAGCTCGCGACACTCTTCAGCAAGCCTGGCGGTCTCGGAAATAGGTGTACACTCAGATGGATCCGGCGTGTACGGGAGTATCGTGTCGATGGTGTGTGACGGGTGCCTTCCGTACAGCAAAAAGAAAGGTGAAAAACCAGTCGTGCTCTGAGGGGCGGTGTTGTAGGCGTAAGTGACGAAGGGCAGTATGGTATCCCAATTCGTGTGGTTGGCGGCGACGTACATCGACAGCATGTCGCCGAGGGTGCGGTTAAAGCGTTCGGTCAGACCATTCGTCTGCGGGTGGTAAGCAGTAGTTTTGCGGTGGACAGAATGGCACTCAGTGAGAATGGCATCGACGACTTCTGACAAGAAGACACGGCCTCGATCGCTGAGAAGCTCCTGGGGTGGACCGTGGCGCAATATAAATCGATGTAGTAGGAAGGACGCAACATCACGCGCAGTAGCCGCAGGGAGAGCGGCGGTTTCGGCGTATCGCGTTAAATGATCTACGGCGACGATGGCCCAGCGGTTGCCAGTGGACGTCAGAGGAAGTGGTCCGTACAAATCGATACCTATGCGCCCAAACGGACGGTCAGGGCAAGGTAGCGGTTGCAGACCTGGCTGGTGACATGTGTGCAGGACGGTTTGCGGCGTTGGCAAGCGAGACAGGAGCGAACGAACTGCTGGACGTAGCGGTACATCCCGCGCCAGAAGTAGCGTTGTCTAATGCGATGGTAGGTTTTGAATACCCCAGAGTGCGCGCACTGTGGATCAGAATGGAAGGATTCACATATCTCCGACCGCAGACTGCGGGGTATCACGAGTAGCCACTGCCGGCCATCGGCGTCGTAATTGCGTCGGTGTAGGAGGCCGTCACGAATGGCGAAATGGTGAGCTCGACGACGCAAGGCACGCGTGGATGGCGTTGCGGACGGATCAGAGAGCAAGTCGATCAGTTGGGCGATCCAATTATCCTTTCGCTGTTCGGTAGCGATGATGTCAACATCAATGGCAGAAACAACAACCGAGGATACTGAGCAGAGCACGTTAGCTTCAGGCAGAGGGGAGCGCGAGAGGGCGTCGGCGTCAGCATGCTGGCAGTCCGTTGCGGTAGAGGACGCGGATGTCGTAGTCTTGTAAGCGAAGAGCCCAACGGGCGAGGCGGCCTGAGGGATCCTTCAATGATGACAGCCAGCATAGTGCATGATGGTCAGTGACGACATCGAATGGGCGACCATACAAATAAGGTCGAAACTTTGTAAGAGCCCAGACGATCGCCAGGCACTCTTTTTCCGTGACGGTGTAGTTTGTCTCGGCTCTTGTGAGCGTACGGCTTGCATATGCCACAACATAATCAGGAACCCGGGTTTGCGCTGCGCCAGGACAGCGCCGAGGCCTACACCACTGGCGTCCGTGTGCACTTCTGTTGGGGCCGTAGGGTCATAGTGGCGGAGAATGGGAGGAGACGTCAACAAGTGGCGGAGCTTCAAGAACGCGTTGTCGCACTCTGACGACCACGAATTGAGGGGCCCGTTACTTCCAAGGAGCTTCGTCAGCGGTGATATAATCGTGGCGAAGTTTCGTATAAAGCGTCGGAAGTATGAGCACAGGCCCACGAAACTACGCAGTTCTTTGACGGACGCAGGTTTTGGGAATTCGGCCACGGCCCGAAGCTTGGCTGGGTCAGGAAGAATGCCATCCTTGGACACGACGTACCCTAGGATGGTGAGTTGGCGTGCTGCAAAGCGGCACTTCTTCAGATTTAGTTGCAAGCCGGCATTGCTCACACGTGCGAAAACTTCTTTTAGACGTTGGAGATGGGTGGAGAAATCTGGAGCGAAGACAACAACGTCATCGAGGTAACACAAGCACGTGTGCCATTTCAAGTTGCGCAGTACGGTGTCCATCATGCGCTCAAATGTCGCAGGTGCATTACACAGACCAAACGGCATGACGTTGAATTCGTACAAGCCGTCGGGTGTGATGAAGGCAGTCTTCGGTCGAGCGTCATCAGCCAGGGGTACTTGCCAGTACCCCGAGCGCAGATCGAGAGAAGAAAAAAATTGGGCTCCGTGAAGGCTGTCAATTGCGTCGTCGATGCGCGGCAGTGGGTAGACATCCTTGCGAGTGATCTTATTGAGCCGTCTGTAGTCCACACAGAACCGCACAGAACCATCTTTCTTCGCAACAAGAACAACAGGAGACGCCCATGGACTGTCCGAGGGCCGAATGACGTCGCGTCGGAGCATATCGTCAACCTGCTCGTTAATTTGCCGGCGTTCAGCAGGCGACACGCGGTATGGACGTTGCCGTAATGGTGGATGGGCACCAGTGTCAATACGATGCGTAACAGTGGACGCGCGACCGAGAGAACTTCGCCCGACATCGAAAGAA